>MEHQ01001881.1:650662-741996 GCA_008828725.1 Saccharina japonica | reverse complement strand
GGGGGGGAGGGGGAGGGGCGGCCTGCTCAATAGACTGACGACTGGGTATGGTAATCATGTTCATGATGCGCGCCTTTCCAGACCGAAGTGGCGTAAGTAGGGCCGTCCGTGCTCCCTCGCCTTCTGTTGTTGTTGCACTCTGTATGCCTCCCTTGCCTGCTTTTCGCTTTCCCCTTTGTTTTCTTTCATTTTTTCTCTCTTTTCTCTCTGTTGTTCCTGATTCGAACATACCATACATGGTGTACTACTGTACGTGTAACATCGTACTCGTACATACTCGCAGCTCTTTCGCTTTTTTGTTTTTGCTTATCTTGAACGCGCGTGCATATTTGTATCATAGCTATAATAATACCGCTGTAGCTTTAGCTGTCACTGCTGCTGTTGACGGACTTTTGTTTTGTTTTTTTTAGGCGCCACGTCGCCACCCCCACCCCCGCCGTCTACCTGCAAGTCTGTGTGCATACCTGGTACATATCCGCTTGCTTGCGTCGTACGCATACGTATTCTCTTGTATGAAATATGAGTCATTGAGTATATGCTCTCGTATTGTCATGCTTCCCTGCCTTTCTCCTCTTCTTCTTTTTCTCCTTTTTTTTGTTTATCTTTTACCTTCGGGTTTATTTCACTTTCTCTCGATTGAGGTGTACGGATGTGCTTACGTAGTCAGCTATGATGTATATCGTGCTGATTCATATTTTCTATTTTCTATTTTTATTATTCCCCGAGGTATTCTTCCAGTCCAGATTTTTTGGAGCCGATTATACCTGGTACAGTACAGGACACCTCATATGAAACAGGCTATAACAAGAACGCCAGGCTAATATTTAGAGAAAAATAAGAAATATGGGAGTCTTTTATCGTGAAACTAGTGTAGAAAGCACCCTCTCTCAAATAAGAAATCCAGCCTGGACCATATTTCCTGTTGTTTATTAGGTGTCCTGTGCACTGTATATGTAATACCAGTATGTATCCTGTGACCGCGGATTGTATTATTGGGGATGTTTTTTTTGTGAGAATAATAACCATCATATACAATAATTCCAGCCTTTCCAAGCCCTTTTAAGAATAATCGCTCGTTCCTCGTCTACCCATCCCATCGCATGCATCTACTCGAATGTACGTACGATGGTGCCCAGATGCAAGCCCGGTGATGGGTGATGGTGGTTTGCATGTTTGCATTCGCTCAGTGGTCAGTCATTATGTCATTGTAAAACTGTCCGAACACGCTCGCTCGTCCTTCCACTGCCTACCAATACCAAGGCAAGGCATTGGGCTCGCTTCAATAAACGGGCATCGTCAGATACCAAACCTTGTAGTCTTAGTCTTGTTTCTTATTTAGGATCATTTTCTCGAGGAGCGGTCAGTTTTAGCTCAGCACGATACGCATGGCGGCGGCGGCTCGTTCAGACCCTCTCTCCTCTCGATAGGACCGCCCGTACAGGCGACGATTGTGAGAGCCCTACCCGTACTCGTATTGGCTTTCAACTTTCAATTCGATCAACGTTTTGCTGTTTTCTATTTATGCGTTCCTCGTTGTATATATAACACGTATCAGATTTTTCCACGCCTTCGAATAAGTTTCGCGTATATAGCGCCCCCCCACACACATATGTATATATATATATCCGAGATAAGTCTACATGGTTTGTTTCTTAACCCCTTCAGAACTGCAACCACTTTTTTGAGACAAAACTACTTGGAATTAGTGTGGTCTCATTTTTGTAGTAGTAAAAGGGTTAAGGGCTTCGGGAAAAAAAAAAAAACACTGCAAAAAACAAACCCTTTTTTTTTTCACATGCAGTATGTACAATTTCTGGTATAATTTCGCCTTTCATTACTCCTTACCGAAAACAACATTTCTCCTGTTTTACTGCTCAGACCTACTTACTCCCTGTGAGCAGTTTTGGAGAGCGTATATAGGTCACGGGCAACATTTTTGTCTCGGGAGCCGGATCGATCCGATGCCTTTTTCATCACGAAAAGTGCCTCTTATCATACTCAAAAACGACTCCCGATACCTCTGGTACCTTAAGACGAATTTGAAAATACTCATTTTTCGTTTTGACCGAAGGGGCCCATTAAGTTTGCTGACTCGTGTATCACATTGTCCGTACATGCGTATCATATCACACTAAAATAATGCATACTGGTATTACCTCGTATGATATGTACGTAGTATTAATAGTTGAGTCTTTCTTATATTTATAAAATAAAATAAAACAACAGCTGTGAGATCGACGATTTCGTCGAAAATCGTCTTTGCAAGCCGAGTGTGTATGCCGTGTATGTATGTATGATGTAAGCATGCGTTCGTTCCCCGTCTTCCCATCCACTCAGCACTCAGCACTCAGCACACAGCGCCCTCTTCCCTCTGTGTACGATGCCCACATGCAAGCCCGATGATTGGTTCGTTATTTATGGTAAATCTGTCCGCGCACGCACGTCATTCCGCTGACTGCCCACTGCCGACTGCCCACCAATACCGAGGTCTTCGGGTCGCTTCAATGAGCGGGTGTTGTCAGACGCCAACTCTTGTACAAAACAAAGATAGTGCCGACGTGCCGACTGCCGATGCACAACATGTATACTTAGTCAGAACAGTCAGAACAATACTCGTACTCGTAGCAGCAGTACGTAAGAGGTTGATCGAAATAAACAGAGCAGCAGCTGTATGTCTAAACTAGAGATGGGCACCGGATACGTATTATACGTACAGCATTTCCGAAAAACCGAAAAACGGATACCAGGTAGTCTGTACCAGGTATCATATATATATATAATACCTGGTAGAAGATAGGAGGCATTATTCTCGAAAACCTTAACCTTCGTAACCGGTTTTTGTTGGGCAGGTATTAACCCATTCAGAACTGAAAAAAAAGGTCCCACACTAGTTCCAAGTACTTTGTCCCCAAATTCGTGGGACCAGTTCTTAACCCTTTCAGGACTGCAGTCCCGTTATGGGGACAAACCACTCTAATTCTAAGTAATCTGTCCCCAAAACGGGACTGCAGTTCTAAAAGGGTTAAAGCCTCCAAACCAAAATGTTGGCAACCACCGGGGTGTTTTTTTTTTTCTTCCTCGATGTTTTGAAGCAAGCATTCCCAAAATGCGTGTGTCATATAAAAAAAAATAAAAAAAAACAACAGCTGTGAGCGCGTGTGTCATATCATATCATATGTATCTGTGGTGCTCCTTGTTTGCCCAACTTTCACGCTGCGCTTATGTTCGTTCATGTTCACGTCGTTCTTGCTGCACGCTCGTTTTCGAGTAAATATCGGTGCCCTAAAATAAAAGACAAAATGGAATAGAATAAAATCGGTTTGCAAACGCCTGCCGGGTTTCCAATAACCACGGTTGACCGTTTTATTCTTTATCCGATGCACATATTATATCTTCATCTACTCGCAGTCTCAATTCATTCATTTTTACGTACAGTCCAATTTCCCAAATACTTGAAACAACTACTGCTGTACCAGCCAGGTACCAGGTATTATATAAGTTGTGTGAAGCGGCAAATGGCAAGCATGACAAAATGAACCCGTACCCTCGTAGTACAGGTAATAGTAATAAAGGGGGTACGTAACGCTCCCAAAGTTTGCTCTCTATAAAAACATGCTCATCAGACATCAGACAGAAACCCTCCATAAATCGAAAAGCTTCGAACCGAAAAGTAAGCAAACTCTACGTAGTCTTGGGCTCTTGAGCCTTGAGCCACACGCCGCCCCCCCGGCCGACAAGGCTGGTTGGCCTGCGCTATCATCATCGTATATGTTATAAAATAAAATCAAATAGAGAACAGATATCATACTACAGGTAAAAAGAGACGGTATGGAACGTTGTTGCTATAATACTATTATTGTTATTTCAGGACGTACTTTACATATATACCTGATAATTAAGCTTACTATTTGTTGTGGTTATGATACCTCAGGAGCTGCTTTTTCTCACATTGATCAGCAACCAAATGGCATACTGGCCTGTGCTGCTGAACACGGGCCAGCATGGCCAGCAGCAGCAAGCAGCTATCAGCAGGCAACGAGGACTACTTATTAATGCCTGTATTAATCATGCACCTGGATTGCTATAAGGGTAGGTCTTGCCTGTCGTATATGGCATTGCATTGTCTGCTCTGCTTACTGCACTGCAGCGTAGTATCTCTGTGTCGTAGTTTTGTGACCACAGAACCGGTACCTCTCTATCATAGGATGAAGAATCGGCACGGACACTGACTGGGTGTGCTGGATGTCGACGGGTAGAAAGGAAGAACACACACTACCATCCAGTAGACTATCTGCTAAACGAAGCATCAAAATTTACCACTACGTACAAGAAGCCTAAGTATGAAATGTCACCCAAACCTAAGGGGTATGAACCTACGTACTCTGCTGTGTACATTCTTACCTTGCGCCGACCCCGAATATAGCTACGGGGGTTTCCTCGCCGAGACCCTCCACAAACTCTTCGCAGTCCAGTGGCCAATGTCGAGACTCGAATAACCCGCCTCCGCCGATGACAAACCCCTTGAAGCGGCTTACCTGCCGTGTAGTGCAATACAATCGGAGTAATAGTACGCGTAAAACATGCTTCAAAACAGATCATCATAAGAGTCGAATACTCGTAGTCAAAGATTCTCTATAAACTGGTAGGGGGGGGAGGGGGGAGAGGTACGTACCTTGTCGGACAAATGGTAATATCCATATTATACATAAGAGTACAACTGCAGTACAGGACGCCTAATAAGAAACAGGCTAATAAGAAAGCCAGGCTGATATTTAGAGGAAAATAAGAAATTCGGGAGTCGTTATCTTGAAATTAGTGTAGAAAGCACCCTCTCTCAGATAAGAAATCAAGCCTGGGCCAGATTTCCTGCTTTTTATTATTTAATAGGTGTTCTGTAGTCCTTCCTATCCATCCTTCCTGGACATTGTCGGATATGGCAAACAGAAGAATACGAGTAGCAGTACATATCATATGTGTGTGTTCTTCACATTAAACCTTCCTTTCTACCCGTCGACATCCAGCACACCCAGTGTCCGTGCCGATTCTTCGTCCTAAAAAGGTACCAGTTCTGTGGTCACAAAACTACGACACAGAGATACTACGCCCAGTGCAGTAAGCAGAGCAGACAATGCAATGCCATATACGACAGGCAAGACCTACCCTGCTGTACTCGTGCGTAGCACCTGGTAGTAAAGTCCACCGTAAAGCACGTGATGAGGTGACAAAAATACAAAAATACACTTCGTGCTCGTACGTACGGTATCATAGTAGCACAGCACCAGTAAATACCGCATGTAAGATAGATACCTGGTACAGAACAGACCACCAGAGGCACCAACAACTAGTCGCAGAGAAAAAGCAAGCAACATAAGCTGACGGAAAGCGCATAAATTCGAAAGATACCGCACAGGACACTGGACATGGTGCGTAACTTCGTATGTTCCATTTGGTGATACATATTTATATAATACATGTTATCGTACCAGGGTAGGAGCGTTCAAGGGATACATGGGGATGGTGCCGAAAATGTTTATGGGCCCATGGTCCTCTCAGCTTCTCGCAACCTGTGAGCACGAGGAACCGGCTATATGTCGAGTATTTCGAATTTAATAGCGGCTACAATGTAGATGCGTGACTGCCTACAAGGAAGGGCGATCCATGATAAGCATGCATGCGCCGAGACAACCACTGCATAAATTAAACGTGTTGGCGATAAAAAGACGAAGAACGAGGGACATATTGCTTGCTTCTGTGACACCCATGACCGCATCACTCGCGAGCTATCATCGACCAACTCCTCACCTGTTGGCCACTCTCTCGATCGCAGCCGAGCCCTACCACCCCCGCTGAATTGTTCGCGAAGAACTCGCCTGGGAAGCAAAGCGAAAAACAATCGAAAAACGGAGCAAAACGAAAACATCAACAAGAGCTTGACAAGAGAGAAAGGTTGCAGAAAACAAAAACCATCATCTTTATTTTTTGCGTTGCCATGTTGGAAACATTTGCTGAAGACAGACTCTCACAACCCAACCGACAGGCAGGTACCTGCCCTTTACCCTCTGCCCTCTCTATCTTGTCCACCCTTCCGCAGTGGTGGTGGCCGCAGTGCCACGCAGCCCGCCAGGCGTTTCGAGGACCCTAAAAGCTTCTCTGGACGGGGCCATCCAGGAGCTCGCTAAATCGCCAAATATCTATATACAACAAGCAATGAAATGTTGGTGTGCGTGCTGTACCTGGTGCTTTTTATCATACCTTCGTGAAAACCGTTTGCTAGGGCTTCCTTCGAAGGGTGTGCGTGCCACACGCAGCTCGCTTCGGGGGACACGCTGGAGACGAGCCTCGACAAGGTCGAGGCCTGAATGACGTCTCCCATATTCCCATTGCAGTACGCTCCGAACAGCAGGATGCATTCGCTCACGTCTTCCTCCTGTCCAATGCCCTCGACCAGCAAAGAACGCTCGTGATAATGACGATGATGAGCCGAAAAATCAGCCGAAATGTTGGACTGGACGGTGCACGAACTGCAAAGCAACAGGGCGATCGTGTCTACCCATCTCCGCGCCGAGAGCATGAGGAACGGCGACCCGGCAGAGTGGCTCGGCGCTGAATGGCGCAGGGTGCTGCAAGAGCGGGAAACCGTATCGCTCCCTTGCGCGTGCCGTGGATGTCCCCCGTTGATGATTCGTGGTTCGTGATACCACCAGTAAAAACGTGGTGAGTTCTGGTCGTTGGCGAGAATGAAAACTTTCTTCCTACTGCACGATTCGCGAGGTGATGGCGTGGTCCGCTTTCCGCGTTCCTCCTTCGCCTTTTCCCAAGGCAGATCAGATGAAAAAGGAAAAACAAGAGGCCGAAGTAGTACCAGGTGCTGTGATGGTGGAGAGCTACGAGTATCTGCAGTCAGTCGTAGTGGCACATGAAGCACAACCAGAGTAGATAAATGCTCCCAGCACTCGGCAGGGTGGAGATGTTCTCTAAACCTGTGGCTTTGTAAGCTTTTGCTTGTGTGCTTGGGCTAACTTAACTTTGATGTGTTGGACACCAGATGGCGCGGTGCGGCGGGGCAATCGTCTTCCGATTTTTGATGAATTGCCAACTTCATGCTTTTTTTTCGCCTACAGCAAGTTGATTCACATTTTATTCACATGACAAACAGCAGGGAAAAATACATCAAAATGCTGAAAAAGACATGGAATACCCGAAAACCAAGTGAAAAATGGAATTTTTGTGAAAATCGTGTGAAATCGTCGCCAACCCATTGCGATATCATCTATGTTGACGTCCAGACAGACGGTCCTCTCTTCTGGCCTTCCTTTTTTGCTCTCCTCGCCGTATTTTGTGAACTGCTGCTTCCGTGATTCTTCCAAGTATATACGCTACGTAGGTCGATTCAGAAGTCATGCGTAAGGTATGCGCCATGCAGCTGTCAGCTTCAGCTCGGTCGCCTATCTATGTTCTTCACGCCTTCCATTGAAGATATACCGGTATGGCAGCAGTTGGTGACAGGGACAGAGGCAGAGGACACAGGAGAGGAGAGGACGATACGTCGTACATACTCGTATTTCGTTTTTTCATTTTTCGCAGACGGAATTTTTCGGCACTCTGCACTATTTATGAATACTACTCGTACGAGTAGGAGTCGTTCTTTGGGCCGAACGATCTCTGTGACGATGGAGACCAAGTAGTGTGGGGTGAGGGTGAGAGGGGAGGTCGAAGGAGACGTATACCGTATGACCGTACCCCTACGAGTGAGAGTTACCAGGACAAAAAGCAACGCATTTCAACATTTCAACTCGTACATCATCTCGCGCATTCACACTTTTCATTTTTTCAAGCTGGCGCCGCACTTCGTTCGTTCAAGTCGGAAATAAAGAATCAAATTATGCCCAGTGCCAGTTTTTTTTTGTAACCGTAGCAACATGCGGCTCAATAGCCGCACATTTTCGACACCGCATGAGAAAAATGACATGAACGCTACGAACACTACGAACACAACCACGCCGCCGCTCCTGGAGTGGACCGCCTGTAGCTTATTGCGACGGCAAATAGCTTTCAGCGGGGAGCTGCGTGCACTTCCGGTCCGTTTTGGTGTCCTAATCGATTGACGGCTACGGGCCGAGCGAGGGCCGAGTCGTCGCAAAGTTGCTGAGTGGTCGGAAGCCGCACACAGCAGTCTTGTGTTGAGCAGCAGCGGCGGCATCACCAGCAAGCAGCAGTAGTAGCAGCAGTAGCAGCAACAACAGTGCATGTCTACGAAATAAAGAGTGTATCATGACGACCGACGTTATTCCCGTAGCCCCCGAGGTGGAGATTTATGGCGGAGCGAGGCTCGCCCACGACGGCTGGGTGTCGGAGTTCGAAGCCTTCAAGAGGTCGGAAACACAACAAGCTAATGGCGGAGGAGTGTTGCACCCAGTGCCAGCGTCCGCGCGCTCGGGACGTTCTGCAGCGGCACGCGGTGCCGCTACAACGTCTAACCCAGCCGGCGGCGAAACAACGAAAGGCATGGACAACCTACGCGCGGAGATCAAGCTTCTTCACTGGCACAAGCTAGCGAACGAGGCGGCCTTGAAGGCCGCTCTGCTGAAGACGAAGAAGATTAAAGCTCAAGGAGGGGGCACGACGAGGCCGGTCCCCGCCATGACAACGCTGTCTATGCCGACGGAAGAGAGGGCGGCTTGGATGCAGCAGGTGATCGAGGAGGAGCAGAGCAAGCCGCTGCAGGTGACGAAGGATTTCATGTCCAAGTACGAGGAGAAGGAGAAAGAGAACGAGGGGAGGCTGGACAACGAGGTAGCTGCGCACATTCGCAGCTTGAGGAATCTTCGAAAACAGGTACTTTGATGTAGTTGACACGGGCTGCAGTCAGTACCACGCTGTGTATACCACTCGTCGCTTGTACGTACATAGAGCCTCTCAGCTCTCAGCAATCTTGTCGACGCCTGTCGCAGCGCAGACATGTTATACTGCTGCGGGGCCGTTCAAGGTATAATCTCTTCGTACACATTACATAACGTGTGCGTACGCACTCTCATCGTTATCGACACATAAGACGCACGACGAGTATGTCGTATGCATGTATCGTATGCGCCTTTCGTTTAAACTTTCGACCCTCTCGTCCTCTCTCGTTGATGGTGATGTATACCGTTGTACATAGAGCGCGAGCAGAACCAATCTGTGATATGTACAAGCTACGAGTACAGTACTCGTAGTTTGTATGATTTGTATGATTGCATGATATGCTACCAAGTACAAGGCACATGTACACATACTCGACGTTGAACGCAACAAGGAATACGTGGATGGTATTCGGTTCGGGTCAGACTGGAACGTGTGCGATACACGATACATTATCGGAGGGCAAAATTAACAATACATACATTACGTGATGAGCATTTGCAGTAACACAATATACTCCTTGTTCAGTGTAAAATAACTTGGGGCGTCGTAGCACGGCCGTATCTTATACCTGGTATGTATTTGAGTACGAGTACACAATACGTATACGCACGAGTATGCCAGGCATACAGGACTATCTGACCCATCCGCCTTTCAATAAAATCCATCATCCAACCGAGGATTTATTTGTTACGACAGAATACAAAGAGACTCGTAGCGTCGTGTGTTCGTACCGCACACAACCATTAAGACGAATGGCATCAGTTTTAAAAGCGGTGCCTCTCGTCGGGCATTCCAACATCCCATCACTATACGAGTACAGTATGCGAGTACAGATTTGTCCCAGCGTGCCCAACGGTACTCACTACTCGGTACGATATTCAGTACCCGGCAAACCGTGGGCAAGTACAATAGTGCAGTAACAGCAAAGGCGGAAGCACCCTGCTGCCAGATAATCTCATATATATGTTGTGAATGGAGACCGTGGTTTTCCCCCTTGACTGACCGCCCCCTGTACTGAAACTACTGTAGTACAAAAAACGGCCTTGATGCGATAACACAGACCGGTCTTCTATATGCCAGGTTTGCATCTCACGAATGTCTCGCCTCGTAACTCGTGACGGTCAGCTTTTTTATTTATTTACCCACAGATGGCCATCGCAACGATTGTAGTGTCGCATCGTACATTCACGTTGTTTTGAGACGTGGCATCCCAACAAAAGCACACGGAACCCTTAAAAATCCATTCCAACAAATCGAAGAGGAATCCCAAGCAAGCTGAAAGCTGAAGTCGCGCTTGATTTTTCCAAATGGATACATAGAGGTCCGAGGTCCTGGTTGCGCTTTGTAACGATAGAAGATGCGTCAGAACGCACCCCGACGGCAGTGCTTCGTGTCACAGGTATCGTACCGTCACCACCGAGGTTCTCACGGTCGTTGACGGCGCTGGTGTTAACGAATCACAGCCGGTAAAGTTATCGTGTATGCCACGACGCACGGCGGAGGAACCGGCACATACCTTCAACGGGAAAGTTTCCGGACACGCCACACGCTACCACGGTTGCACAGCCCACAGCTCCATCCCCACTTTCGTTACAACGACACCTATCCTTCCATCCTCGGCCTAAGTCATGGTCTCTGCTCGCGAGTAACCCCCCTTGTGCATAGCAAGGCGGGCCGGGGTGGCGTTTAACAGGCGTTTTTTGTTGGGGGTGTTCGGTGAGTGAGTTCGGTTTGGGGGTGCTTCCAACAAGAGCGTGATATTCTATGTGGTACTCGTAGCAGAGAAGGGTCTAAAATCGAGTTTCGAAAGAGCACACGATGCTGCAGCATGCTATCGTCAAGTCCGGTGCCTTCTCTTCAATTTGATTACACCTGATACTTGTAGACCTTGGCTTCTTTACATGGGTGATAGAGTTTGCTCCCTCGACGTACCTCAACAAAAAGAGCTGTATGCCTACCGCAAGTCAGGTGGGGACCCGCGAAAGGATGGTGCTTGTATCTACAGCACTTTTTCTGTTTTTCGTTTTCACGTATGCATACACTAGTGAGGCTACGCACCCGTGCCTACAACTTAATAAACAGTAGTGTACTTCATATTTATAGTAGTACTGTAGTACCAGTCGTAGTAGCAGTAGCAGTAGTCGTAGTGCATATATAATGTAGAAACGTCTGTGCTACCTCGGTGTTTGGGTCTGTTCGCTTGATCTCTTCAAAACAGAAACGTCTGTGTTACCTCCGCTTCCGATCCGAGTGCTTGATCTCTTCGAATCACTGCTATGAGAACACCGAGCAGAAAACTTGTAAGTGCACACCGACCTTCTGAGGGGTATACGACTAGTACGGGGGAGCGCAGTTAATAGAACCTAATATTGTTAGTAAAAATGTGGAAATTTATAGGTTTTTGTGTTTACCGTAGGTCCTATTTACTAGTATTTACTATGCCCCCCACTAGTAATAACCACCATGGATCTGTCCGCCACCCCCCTTCTAACCGATGCCATCGTTGTCATTCTATCTCGGTACGTAAGATCGAGAAAAGAGGAGAGATGAAGGCCAGGCGAATCAAGTATAGGGCCGCCCAGCACCAGCTCGAGATCGAGAAACAGCAGCTTCTTGTCGGCAAGCTGCAAGGGGAAGACGGAGGCCGGGCAATGTCGTCAACACCCGGAGAGCCAGGAGTGGGCGGGCGCAGGGCGACAAATCAATCTCCAGAGGAGCAAGAGCAGGGAGCTCCAAAAACTGTCGGTGCACTCGATACGGTCCTCGGCAGCCTCGACAAGCTGGTGGAACTGGAAAAACGCATCAGCTCTCTAGAAAAAAGCAACGTGTACGACGATTTTCGCGCCACCACAAAGCAACGAGGGACCTTTCCCGCTGCCGATAAGCCATCACACGCATCGAACTCCACCTCCACGGGAAGGCGAAGACCTTCTGGACCCGCCGGGGTTGGCGGTGGTGCTTTTCCTCGACGACGAGGAGTAGCCAGGCCTGGCGCTGGAGAAAAAACCCGGCGTCTAAGCTTCTCGAAGCAGAAAACCGAAGCCACCGTGGATGGGCCATCACAAGTTTACTACTCCGTGCGGGTACGGCGCAAAGCCGGATCGATATCGGATGCCGGTGCGGCGCGGAGAGGTCGAGCCAGTGGGAGTTCGGGAACCCGTGGTGGAGCAGGGCAGAGGCTTGAAACAGGGGCACCAAGCGTACGGGCTAGAGGTGGTGGCGCGTCGACGTTCCTCACTCAACTGCCTGACGTACATCGGGATGCGACTGCGACGGTCGCAGCAGCAGCAGGGGCGGGGCGAAGCGGAGGGGCTGGGCGGTTCCGCAGCGCAATTTCTGAAAAGAAACGGGTGGAGGCGAAGCGTAAGATAGCGGGGGACCGGGCGGAAGCGCTCAGAATCGCACGGCAGGACCGAATCATCCGAGAGTGGATGCACCGCAAGAAGGCCGCCGCCGCCACGGGGAGCCGTCAACGAAAATCGTCGGTTCTGTCCGGATCTGGACGCGCTAGCGTGCGCGCGCGGGTGCTGGGCGGACAGACCAGCTTGCGTGTTGGCGGCGGTGGTTCCGCCAGAGGTGGGGCTAACGCGCATCTCCAAGAGTTTCGCGATATCCGTGCGCACTACGCCAAGCGCACCGAGAAGCTCCGTCGCGACCTGTCCAATCGGCGGAAGGGCCCGGAGGGGCGCACGGTTTTAGCAGGGACGCGCACAAACGCTATCGCTCGCCCAAGCCCAGCGCCTCCTGCAGCCTTCGTTGCGCCCTCGCGGCCTGTCAGAATGTCTCGCCCGAAGCCGGGCTTGGAGAGGAGGAGAGACGTGAGACGGGTTGCCGCGGTGGGAGTCGGAGTCGGAGTCGGCCGTGGGAAAGATAGCGCGGCAGAGGAGAGGGGGGCGCGGTTGCGGCGACCGAGACAAGGGGTCGGGATGGCCGCTCGCGGCACGGGCATGAGGGCGGCGAGGGTGGGGCGACAGGAGGCCGCGAGCTTTGGAAGCACCAGGACCAAGAGGATGAAGGACAACAGGTCGACGCCGCAACGTGCGGTCTTTGCTCTGCCCAGGGTGCAAGGGGTGGGAGGCCGTTCAAGCGGGGGCGGGGGCGGCGGGGGCGCAGGGTCCAATTTCGGGGTGGGGCGTTGGTGACGCTTGCATTGCAGACATAGTAATATCAGGGGAGAGAATATCCATTCCTCTCCGCTCCGCTGGGAGCTAGTTTTAGCCCGCACTTTTCTCCCTCGTAATAGTAGCATGCGGCCGGCCGCATTGCCAATAAGGCGAACTGCATTGCATGTATGCGTGTGTGCCGAGACGTGCCATAAGCCATAATAGACTTTCTCCACATCGTCTTCATGCGACCACGATATGGTTGCGTTTTTTGTTGCGAGATGCTGGCCATGGACATTTACAGCAGTATGTGTTTATAGGGGGTACGGTTTTGAAACGTCGTGGCACAACAACTGTTAACAGTAAAAAAAAGGTGTCTATACGCGCCCCCTCGACAACCACCCAGACCATGAAAGAGTCGTCGTAACAAACGCCGTTGTAAAGTAATCGTGAGACACTGCTGTATAGGTGCGAGCGTTTATCCTGGTGATTATCCTGGCACTATTGCGGGGGACCTCGAGTAAAACACGCGTGCTACGGTAGAGGTAGCAGTTTTTGGCTGAATCGTTTTCTGAACGATCGGGCTCCTTAACCCAAATTCGTCGTTTTTTCGTTTTTGAGACGAATAATGTTTCAGCGTATACTTCGAACATGGAATTTCTCATTCGGTAGCGTTTTTGTTTTCTTCCAAAACCATTTTTTTCGGTGAGGTATTATGCTCCTTAAGTGAGGAGCTCAGAAAAATCATGGTGCGCCTCTATCGTAGCATGCGTCAAAAAGGGTCTACGGTACACACAAAGACCTATATACTTCCCTATTTTTACTACAGCAGTATCAACTCGTACTTGGTCCTATTTACTCACTCCGTACAACTAAATATTAACCCATGGCGCAGCATATAGCCCGACACATATGTACCATGGGCAACGCACAACTCTGATGTCGAGAGATGAGAGATATACTTCACCGATATGCCCTCCATTGCGGGGGATGGGCGTGTCCGAGTTTGTAAAGACACCTACACAGCTGTTAGTACAACTACTGCTGTAGTCACGATGAGGATGTTCTCACATTATTGGCTCATTGCCCTCAATACACAGACCGTGGTCACAAAACTCCTGATTGGTATATACTATTAAGAGAATGTACGATGCGAGACCCTTTCATCGTACGTTCGTTCGTTTATATCCTCCACGTACGACGTAGTATACTGTTGTAAGTACCTATGGGTGATGACCCTATGGGATGCTGGTCACCACCCTGGTCATCACCCATAGGTAAGTACAAGGTAGTAGTAATTGAAACACTGGGTGTGATTGATGCCTGACGATTGACGATAGAGCGAGGGGTGCTTGCGTGCTTACCAGGTATGAGATACAACAGCAGTACCAGCTTGTTCGAGACGATGGTTGAGGGTGGCTGTGTACGAGACGAATAGGAACTTTGTCTTGTACTACTTATGAATAGTGTGTGACAGTGTGGGACAACCATTGCACCAAACAAGTGGTAAGCTCTACTATTCATAGCTGTCTCGTGTCTCGTATATACTGCACCGCAACCATGTGTCCTCGAACAAGCGGTGAGCCCTACCTATCTACCTATATATTAATACCTATCTACGGGATACTGGGATAGAGCTCGGGGTGAATAAAAAGTATCGTATATTACATATTGGGCAAAGATGAGTTTCGACGAAATCTTCGATCTCTCCCATCTGTTTTTCTTTTTAATTTTTTCAAAAATCATAGGCATCAATGTGCGTACGCATGATATACCTACCTGGCATCACATATACTCGTATGGGAACGATAGAGCAGGTCAGTTACCGAAACAAGAAAATTTGGATTTCCACCTGCTGTTCTTAATGTTGTCTCTCTCTCTCCCTGCACGGTTTCGAAAGTTCACGGCGATTGCTTGCTGGCGGCGTGGACTGATGCATTAGTATCATACAAACAATAAAAATACACGTTACACGCCTTTCACGTACACGGATTAGGTCACACGGGTGTGTGCACGTAACAAACAAATCCGACACCCCACTACCCACTTTCAAGACCCAGGCAGAGGGGGAGAGGGGGGGGAGCGTACTCATTTGTTGCATGCCTTACTTAGTTATTGACACATTGACCACGCATGCACCCCTTTCGAGACGGAGCGGGGGGGGGGGGTGTACTCCATGTTAGTGGGCAGCGGCCGTTGAGTCATATGACCATAGACGCCTCGCCATCCTACAATGCCGGGACGGAGGCGCGTGGGTTTCACCAACCAGGCAGACATTGCTTGCCACCAGCGCGAAGCGCGCCGTGAGGTATTGGGCCGAGTCGCATGGAGGGTGAGCTGCATCCTGCTAAGAGAACCGCCTCTGAGGCGGACATTGCATATGGACGACAGCTTCAATGAGTTATATTTAATTTCTGGTGTGCCACTTCGGAGACAGCAATGGTTTTACTATGTAACTGCCTCGCGGATGCCTTACCATATTAACACTACGTGATAGAGTCGACCATTCCCTTGTGCGGAGCAAAGGTTCTCCACCCGCACAAATGATCTACTCGACCGCCAGCTTTTGGTGACCGCCAAAAAAAAAAAAAAAACGGCACCGCTGGTGTCTAGCTCACGCAGCGAGTGGCGTTGTTTTACAGCGTCGTTGCCAACCGACGCCAAACCCCCGGGGGGGGGGGGTGTAACTCATGTCGTGCACGGCCGTAGTTGTATGACCATAGGCCCTCGCATCCCTACAATGCCGGGACGGGACACGGAGGGGGGGGGGAGGTCGCGGACTCATTTGTTGCATGCCTTACTTAAGTCATTGGAACATTGAACACGCATGCATCCCCTTCGAGACGGAGGGGGGGGGGGGGGTGTACTCATGTCGTGCACGGCCGTAGTTGTATGACCATAGGCCCTCGCATCCCCAATGCGCGGGACGGGAACACGGAGGGGGGGGGAGAGGTCGCGGACTCATTTGTTCGCATGCCTTACTTGATCATTGAAACATTGAAGACCTTCGAGACGGAGGGGGGGGGGGGGGTGTACTCATGTCGTGCACGGCCGTAGTTGTATGACATAGCCCTGCATCCTACAAATGCCGACGCGGACACGGAGGAGGGGGGGGGTTCGCGTACTCGTTTGTTGCTTGCCGAGTCATTTGGGCCATTGACCACGCATCCCTTTCGAGACGGAGCACCGTTCCTCATCCTAATAGAGACACTCCAAACACTTGGGGCGCCTCATTACGTTCGTTGCCATATATATTCAGAAACTTTTTGCTAATCCTACCCCTTCCTGTTTCGCGCGTCTGTGGCCACCATCTATCTCCTAGATAGCGATCGTTTTCTAGCTACTATGCTAGTGTACCAACTTCTCATGTCACAGTCGTCTTACGAAGGGGGGGGGGTATACGAAAACGAAGTGAAAATATATATATATAAAACGTTTTCGTATATATTTTCGTCCAGAAATCCACCCCCCCCCCCAACCGTGTTTTTTTTTGTTTTTTTTCATTTTGACCTTTTTAGGAGTAGTGTGGTGCCGTTTTGTCTTTTTGTCGTGTGCCCGCCTCCCTATATAATACTATTTAATAGCGAACGCGAGTGCTTCTAACTTCGACGGCGCTTTTTTCAGCGACCCCCTCCTTCGAAGTCGCTGTCAGGTGGATCTACGTACGCCCGCGATGATCTCCGAAAAGAAAAAAAACGCATCAGAGTCCGCGGACCGTCAGCACAGCGGACCTAGCGGACCACAAGCAAGCGCAACATAGTACGAGTAGCAAGTGCGAGTAGCAGAACTCACACACTCGCGCACACAGGGCAGCAGTGTCTCATCAACAACCCCCAACGCACATAAGTCGACGACAGTTATAAATATCCTACTGTGCGTGAGTTCCTATAAATAGCGACAGCTTCGCATACCATCTTATGTTTGAATATAGCATAGTAAAACACACATCGGATCCAAACATACCAGGTATTGGACTGATGCTGGGGGGGGGGGGGGTACTCGATATTCATGCATGGCCGTAGTCGTATGACCATAGACCCTCGCATCCCTACAATGCCGGGACGGGTCATGTCGGGTTTTCACCGACCAGGCAGACATTGCTAGCACCAAGCGCGAAGCGGGGGGGGGAGGGGCGTACTCATTTGTTGATTGCCTTGACTTAGGGGGGGGGGTTATGATGCCCTTAATTTCATTGCCACGTTTACGTCACTCGGGCGAGTAGATCTGTATGCGCACACTTCACTCAAATTGGATGCACGAATATGTTGTCGCAGAGTAGCAGGGGGGGGGGGGGGGGGGGGGGGGGTGATGTCTATCGCGAAAATATAAAGCACAAGGCTTAACAAGAAATAAGGTGGGACAAGACACACTGCTGTGTGTGCCGAGTGGCTCTCACCGGCTGAAAAATTAGGACTTAAAAGCCACCCCTCTACAGGAAGGGGATAGGATTAGGACTTGCAAAACGTTTCTTTGTCATATATGGAAACAACGTAATGAGCGCCCACGTGTTGGAGGTGTCTCTATTAGGAGTGGGAACGGTGCTCCGTCTCGAAAGGGATGCGTGGTCAATGGTCAAATGACTAAGGCAAACAACAAATGAGTACGCCCCCCCCCCCCTACTTGCTCCGTCTCGAAAGGGATGCGTGGTCAATGGTCAAATGACTAAGGCAAGCAACAAATGAGTACGCCCCCTCCCCCTCCCCCCCCCCTACCGTGTACGTATCATAGCAAGCACCAGGCATTGGGTGTACGTACGTACGTAGCTCCTCCCCGTCAATGGTGAACGTTAGGGTTCAAATTGCAACCCCTAGTTGCAAACCCTAATTGCAATCCCTACAGGTAAGTAGCACGCACGGCTCTTCCGCTGTGACAAACAAATGTACGCGCGCCCCATTTTTACATTTTTAGACAATATTAAATGATACCTGGCAATATGCACGGGGGGACCATAGTAAATACCAGAGGTAGGGCCTACCGTACAGACAAAAACCTACCTGGTATAATTTTTCCAAATTTTACCAACAGAATACACGAGCTCGCGTAAGACTGCCCGCGCGGGCACACTTCCGTAGGGTTAGGGTGAAAATAGAGCCTTTCCAAGCACAACGACCAGGTGGCACACCAAGCAGGCATGCCTCTCGCTAGGGTTAGGGTTAGGGTTAGGGTTAGAGGTCCGGGTCGGGGGTGCTGGCCGCCGTTAGTCGAAGCCAAGAATAAGCTCATCGTCCGGGACGAATACCTTAGGGTTTCGTGACAAAACGCTACCTCAGTAGAAACAGCATCCTTTTATGCGGGCACGTCTGAGAAGTTCGCCTGCGCGGGCAGTTTTACGGCCACTGAGAAGTTGGTCCCTATTTACTAGTGTTTACTATGGTCCCCCGTAATGGTGTAGTGAAAAACAAAAAGAGATACCGAACTCCAAAAATAGTCGTAAGAACGAAAAACAGACCACACCAACTGGAGTGGGATGGGGTTTCTGTAAGAATTGAAAAAAAAATCGCGCTTCGCTTTTTTTCCATTATTTTTTTTAACTTAGGTTTTAGTGCAGCAGTTAAATACCCCCCCCCCCCTCCTCCCTGCTCACCCTTCATGCGACTCGCCGAGCACCTCACGGCGCTTCGCGCTAGCAATGTCTGCCTGGTCGGTGAAAACCCGACATGCTCCGTCCCGGCATTGTAGGGATGCGAGGGTCTATGGTCATGTACGACCACGGCCATGCATGAATATCAAGTACACCCCTCCGCCCCCCCCCCGCCGGTCCACGTCTAAAAAAAAGTGGCTTTTCGTTGTTTTTTTTTCGTGTACCTTCGCGAAATTCCGTGAACGATCCCACAAATGGGCTACGTATGGGTAGGCATCTGTAACACGAATGCAATTAAGTGTAACCACAAACGCGATGATCGTGAAAATACGACTACGAGTATAGTTCTTCTCTACCAGTTATGCAAAACGTATGCGAGTAGAGGAGCCAAAAACAGATACCGGTATATTTTTTGGGCCCAAAATTACTCCCTCTACTATGAATGCTATGAATGGATACTATAATGCCACCATACCGTGCAGGACTTGGCAGCTCTCGCTTGCCCAGCCTCGACCATACACAAAACGCGGATGGGATCCAAGGGACAGCAGTACAGTAGTTTTCCCTTATTCTACAGTCTATGGCTTTCTTCATGCTACGATTATTAAGAAATACTACTGTTGTTGGCGGTAGAACATCAGACCATCAGCGCCAGCTGATTTCTTGGTCGTCCCCACCCATGCCATATACGATGCGCGTCTTCAAACAACTTCAGCAACAACACAGCAGAAGTAGTTGCAGTAATCGTAATACGTAGGACCTTGTGCACGAAGTAAGCCCAACTACGTACGTAACTGGTGCAGCTTAGAGCGCACGTAGCTCTGCAACTTCGGTTATCATGTGCTAAGCATCACCGAGACCTCACGCCCCACCCATCTCCCTTCAGGCACAGGGGCAACGACCAGAAACAAATAAGAATACGTACAAGTATCATTAACCGTGTAGGGCGAACGAGCTGAAGAACGATCTGCAGTACTACTACACAAGTAGTATCCTGCCACGAGCGTGTTGCGTAAGTCCCAACAATTCAGTACAGGGCCAGCACCACAGTAAACGGGGCCATCCCTCAACCAAGCAGCGCCGCGTTTTATCTCGTACGTGCAGCCGACTCTGTATTCGACATCACGTAATTGGCTCGTCCTTTTGGGTCTCTCCCAAGAAGTCCCAGCTGGGATACCGTTAGAAGCATGATCTGATTTTTCTTGTGCTTTCGGTGGAAACGCCGTTTCGAGTTTTCCAGCCCGAAACAGCGGTGGGAAGGGGGAAGGAAGCTACACTACTGGTACACAAGCATCTAATAGAGCAAAGCGAACGACCAACACAAACTCGAAAGAAAAAAAATAATCCGGAAGACCTTGCGAGACAAATCGACACACTAGTAACCCCCGCGGACCATGCACGGCAAGCAACCTTGCCGCTATTATCATCATCATCATCATCATCGCCGAGCCTTGTTCAAACAAAAACCTGCCAAGTTCTAACATGACCGCCAACAACAAGGAAACCCCACAGGCAAGCAAGCGATAACGACCCCTTTCGCTGGCGCCGGTATCTCTCTTCGCCTTTGAACGCCAGCCAGGGTCCAGACAAAAAGCAAATAACACCCCGCCCGCGTGCGCGCGCACCCTGTTACAGCCACTAGTGGCGTGCCGTGCCTACAATACAGACAGCACGCTTCAATCGCACACCGATGCAACACGCCTAGAACCGAGAGCAGCAGCCCCCTCAATCGGCGCATCCTCAGTGACACCACGCGCCTGTCCCCATGTCCCCAGCACAACATCAGCTTCAACAGACGACGCGAGAGACTTCGCGCGCGAGCGAGTTCACGGCTTTTATCACCGACAGGGCACACCCCCCAAGTACAAAAAAAGGGTCTCGGACAGGAGAGCAAGGGCCGCGGCGTAACAATACATCACGACTACCAGAACATGAACAAACATCTGCGAGGCCAGCCTGTGTCCCTTCGCCCCTTCGTGGCTGGTCGGTTTTGCGCGAGACACGCACACACACGAGCACATTGCGAGCAAACCGCAACCTAACCACATTGTTGCCTGCTGACCAGCCGCCTACACCGAGAAGCCTAACGCGGTCGGTCTCTCCAGCGGAAAATCGTTCTTCTGGATAATCTCACCCAGCCGCGTCTCCCCTGATCCGGCTTGGACTTAGTTTCACACAACCACCAAAAATACGCGAGCGCGCTCGGTTCCCACTCAGCTGCTTACTGTCTCCTGACCGCACTTTGTGCATTCATCTCGCACAACACCGCAACACATGCGAGATTTGGCTTGGAGGGTAAACGACTGCAACTCGCGTAAAAAGATCCGGCTATATGATATAACGCTAGAAGACTCACGGTAACGCATCTTGTTTTGACACGCCCGCGCTCAAAAGTTTCGCTACGACATAACGCCTGCGCTGTTGTATGCATCCCCTCCCCCCTCCCCCATCCCCGCCTTCCCGTGACCCCAACTCACCCTATAGTTCTCACCCCGCCCCACCCCTGTCCCCGTTTGACACCACAGCCACCTTCCGCGTCCCGAAAAATTCTATCCCCCAGTCAGAAAAAAAACACCCGTGAATTCGGCAAAAGGGTAGGCAATAGCCTTTCCGTGTCATAAGGCAACACACCGGGAGAGGAGGCGTGTAGACACCCCCTTACTCCCCCCCCCCTCCGTATGCGAAGAAGAGGGAAGCAAGCGCACACCCCCCCACCCCATCCCGCGCCTATGCCTGTGCACCCACACCC
Organism: Saccharina japonica; assembly: GCA_008828725.1. Classification (NCBI taxonomy): domain Eukaryota; class Phaeophyceae; order Laminariales; family Laminariaceae; genus Saccharina; species Saccharina japonica. The sequence goes on along the minus strand of MEHQ01001881.1, from coordinate 720,662 downwards.
CTGCCCTGTCGAGCCCTGAAAGCAATACTACTGTAATAACGGGGGACATGCCTCTGTGGCCTTGTCTTAGCTTCGCGTGTCGCTCTCCTCCCTGGCGTTAGTCTCGCACGGTACACCGGGGATGGGCAACCAAGCACCCCCGCAGAAAACTCTCCTGGCGGGGGGGAAACCCGTAGGCACACGAGGCAAAAATAACTAGACTAGACTACCACCGCTACGCCTGTGTACCGCCGACGCCACCACCACCACCACCACCACCACCACCGCCGCCGCCGCAGCAGTATACCGCTGGCGTAGCAGCAGCGCAAACCACGGAAGAATATAGCAGCACAACGCCAGCGTATTGCAGCAGCAGCAGCACAACTCCCGACGTTATCTAGCAGCACAACGCCAGCGTATCATAGCAGGCAGCAAGCACAAACAACGCCGACGCATCTAGCAGCACACCGCCGGCGCATTGCAGCAAACACCAGCATATTATCAGACCATCCAACCAACGGACAAACGGACGGACAGACGGACGGGAAGCAGGCAGCAAACAAAACTCCCGCCCCGCCCCGCCCCGTCCCGTCCCGCTTTATTATAGCCCAAGCCCTCCGGGTATGGTGTTCGCATCGTCCGCAGACGGCCTCTCCTTGCGAGGCTTATTTTTCTTGTGGGAAACGGTTTCCCACTCCCCGCCCTGCCCCCCGCCCTCCGGCCAATCACCCCCCCCCCCCCAAAGGTCGGCTACTCCGCCGTCCCCCCCGTTTTGTCCCGGGCGGGACCCTCCCCCTCCCCCCCCCGCTGCTGATCCGTTCGCCTTGGAGCCCTTTTTGGCAGCCTTCTTAGAGGCCGCCGCCGCCGCCGCCACCTTGGCCGCCGCTGCCGCTGCCGCCTTCACCTCCTTCGCCGTCTTCTTTTTGCGTACCCTCTTCTTCGCCGCTTCTGGTTCCTCCTGGTATTGTATTGGTAGTACGGGTGCAGCCAAAAAAACGGTCGGGGTGAGGGGTAAAAGGGAGGGATGCATTTTTGAGCGGTTTAAACGGAAGGCCGAGGGGGGGGGGGGGGGGGGGGCATCTGGATGGCGGTTTTGATGATGCTGATGAAGAAAATGACATAAAACTCGTTTTTAACGCCTGAAGCACTGCAGCCATTTGTGTTGGGACGTACAACTTGGAATTTGTTTAACCCCCCCCTCCGCGAAAAAAAAACAGTCAAGTAAGGGTTAAGCAACTAGGGCCGTCTTCGCAAAAAATACTCAGACCTTTGAACGAGAAGACAGCCAGTCAGCCAGCCATCTAGCCAAAAAAAAAAAATCTGCATCCGCTGCCCAGCCACGACCGGAAACGCTCTCAACCTGCCCCCCCCCCCAACTCCTCCCCGCCTCCCCCTCACCCACCCCGTCTCACCGTAATCACAGGAGGAGCTTCTGGTACAGACTTCCCCTTCCCCTTCCCCTTGGCCTGAGGCTGGGGTGCCTTCGCGGGCTTCTTAGCCGCCTTGCCCTTCACGGAGGCTGGGCCCTCCCCGGCGCCACCCTGACCAGGCAGCCCGCGCGCCCCGGCGCCACCGTTAACCATCGCGGCCCCCCCCGCCGCCGCTGCCCCTCCGCCCTTCCCACTCCCGCCATTCTTATGCGCGCTTCCGTTCGCCGTCGACGATGCCGACTTAGACTTCGCCTTGGATTTTTTGGACCCGCGACCTGACGAGGCCTTGGTGGGTTTTGGGGCGGAGCAGCGGCCCCAGGTCAAGAGGAGGACGCCCGAGGCGACGATTGCCCCCGCCCCGACGTAAACGGGGCTCACGCCCTCCACGCCGGTGGCTGTGGCGACCGTCCTGTAAGCGTCGGCGACTGCTGGCGGGACGTCGTAGCTTTCGATCTGCGGCGCGAGGCATTGTTACAACAACAGTAGTTTAAGGCATTTAAAGGCTTATTATTATTATTACGTGTTTTTTTTTCAAGGCTCAAGTACATTTTTTAAAGGCAATTATTGTACGATTTTGTTTTGCAAAAAAATAAGTCAACCCCTTCAGAACTGTTGTTGTACCCATTTTTTGGAGACAAACTACTTGGGTTTAGTGTTGGGACTATTTTCCCAGTGGTGAAAGGCATTCAAGGCAGCAGGCCATTTAAGGCAGTCGGCGGGAGTTGTATGTACGATCGCCTGTCAAGGGCGGGGTGTGGCTGTGTTTCAGTACATAATAGCCTGTCTTGCGGGATTTGGCGGCGAGCGAGCTAGGGATGGAGGGATCGATCGCATATATACTGTAGCAGGATGGGGTCGGTAAATTGAATTTTGTCTTCAGAGGGGGTGTGAAGCAAGAATTGTCGTCGTTTCTTGCGGTCTCGTCTCGGAAAAGGGTTCTCGGGTATGCCGGCAGAAAAAAATACCACGTAAATTATTAGCTGTAAGCAAATCTCAACACTGAAATTCTTAACTCTCAAAATGATCAAAACATGTCGCCCACTGTAACACTGCACCCTCAGTTTCGGCGACACACTACTCATATTATTCATAGTATAATAGCTAGACCCGTACGGGCTGTAACTGCACATAAACATACCTGGCTTGTACATACACATGATATATACAGATTTGATCGCGGCCTCGGAAAACGATCCCTCGATCCCAAGCCGGTGCATTCTGGCGGCATTCGTTCCAAAACATTTTCCAGGCGGGTGGGGTGGTTCGGGCTATAGGGTCAAGTGTACGTAAAAAGTCACTTAGATGTCAGGGCTGTTCATGGGGCAGGTCGAACCTCGCGGGTCAGGTTGGGTCGGGTCGGGTCGGGCAAGGGTGACCCTACCCGATCCGCGAGAGCTTGAAAACCTCCTGCGCGAACCGAACCGACCGAACCGACCCGACTCGACTAGACCCGTGAGATTTCGAAAAGTTTCTGACCCGATCCGCGGGTGAGGTGAGACCATGATCCGCGAAAGAGCGCTGGTAAGTTTCGCCATTTGGTCGAAGCTGGGCTAAGATGTTATGCAGCAGCCGTCGGCTTCGAACCGTCAACGGCTTTGTAACCGTTCAGTGTCGGCGCGCCTCGTCTCTTATCCTATCCTGGTGCAAAACGCACCCCGATAGGTTCGTAACAACGGTCGACTTTTCGACGACCAAATGGTGCGTTGCTTTCCAAATCATGGCAACTTTTTTTTTAAAAACGAAAACACGCTTTCTAAGGAGAGAGATGGAGCGATGCAACACCTCAGCGAGTGACCTCGGCAAGCAAGCCCCCGGACCATATGCTAGCCACACGGCCGACACCGACCGAGCTGTCACACCCATTGCAGCGGCCAGACGGTCTTGGGGACATCCTCGACGACGGGCCGGGTGACAAGCCGACTCAACGCTCAACTCGAAAGTTATGGATGGCGAACCCGGTGCAGGTAGCATCAACGTTTGCCGCCGAAATACGACCGACAACCGGAAAAAACCGTTACCGGCTCGCTGTGTCGTGTTGCATGCAAAGAGCGGCCGCGGCGAAGGGGGGGTACTGTGTCAGCTATAAAGAAAAGAGGCGTGTTTCCTCGAAGAGATGGCGAACTCGAGGCTAGTAGAGCCCAAACTTTACGGTCGAATTATAACCAACAACCGGCAAACCGTTACCGGCTCGCTGTGCCCTACTACACGGTAGCACGCCCGCGACAAAGGGGGGCACCGTGCCAGCTCAGGAAAATAGGCGTGTTTCCTCCAAGCGGCGGCGAACTTGATGCGAGCATATATTATACGTACAAACCAGTAGCGTCCCCGAGTAGCGTAAATTTGTGTCGAATTACCGCCAACACCGACAATCGATCGCCTGATCCGGCACGATGTGCCTGCCGCATTACACATACGTACGACGTCAAGGAAGGGGGGCATCCATGCCATCACCATGCCAGCTAAGTAAAAGCAGGCGTATATCCTCACAGCGACGACGGACTCGATGCAAGTAGCGCCCAAAAAAATTGCGGTCGAATTAAAGCCGACAACCTTAACACTTTTCAACCATGGACAGTTCAGACCTCACCCCACGATATCACAACGAGTATGTATTGAATGATGTATGATATGTCAGGGCAGATCTGTCACATATCCCGGATCTATGTATGATTTGAATGATCTAGATCATGTTGCCGGTGGGGGCTGCATGATCTGTAGGGTCCAGCACATATATACCAGGGTACATGTTTCCTGGATTGGATTTGTGCGATACAGATCTTGAGCGGCACCTCATGAGGGATGATGTAAGATCTAGATGATGTAGATGGTCTACATCGAGATCTCTCTGTCCAATGTGTAGAAAAGTACGTCTCGTCTTTGCTCTCCCACTGCAGCTACACCTGGTACTTACGGTATTTACGGCATTTACCACTACACTACTGGAAAAAAGTGTGCTCATACTAATTACAAGTAGTGTGTCCGAAAAAAAAGGTTGCAGTTTTTAAGGGGGTAATAGCGCTAGGCCTCACATGTAGGTATGATACCCTTAAGGGGGTAATAGCGCTACGCCTCATATATAGCTGTGAAACGTGCGTATATATTAAAAAAATTAAAAACAACAGCTGTGAGCTCGAGCATTTCGTCGAAGCTCATCTTTGCTAGCTGAGTGTAATACTTCGATCGCGCGTACTTACGGATTTTATATGTCCTCTATATATATGTTGGTAACCTGTACTCGTACTGCCAATGGCTGTGCTATTGACCCTTTAGTAGTGGTAGTGGTGTGAGCATGGCATGCCTTGGCTAGTTAAACGTAACTGTTGCTGGATGGCGGTGGTCATGGTTTTTCATGCGCCATGAGTTGCAGTAGACCTTTTCAGCTCTCTCTCCCTCTCTGAGCGAGTGGTCTCACGGGGAAATGCGCACCCCGTATATAGCGAAAAAGCCTTCCACAAACCAGGAATCCCAAACAGTCGGATAGTGGGAACCGTTGCAACCAACGATAACACCTAGATTACGGAGGACCATAGTAAATAGGACCAAATTTTGTTAGTAAAAATAGAAAAATATACAGGCTCTTGTGTGTACCTTAGATCCTGTTTACTCTAGGCCCCCTGTAAAACCAGTTTATAGCTCGCGACTTTTCAGTCATCCAATTCACAGGTCCACTATTTTATCTCTTTTATCACTTTTGAGACTCGAGAGGGTCTCAAGAGGGAAAATGTGACCACAAAAATGTCGACTATTTTACTGCGTACAGCAATTCGATGCGAGTCGACGAGGGAAGGAAAGGCTGAAGTCTTCTCGCGATAAAAATGCAAGGCAAGAACCGTAGTGGGGGAGGAGGGAGAGGAGCCTACTTTGTGACCCCGGATCTGAGTTACGACTAGGGAGGAGAGAGAAAAGAAGGGCGAAGATAATAAATGGGATGGACAAAAAAAAAACAAAAAAAAAAAAACAGCATCTGCCACTGCTGCTGCTGCTGCTTGGTTGGGGGGTGGTGCACTTCAGACCTGGGTCTCCAAGGGGAGGGGAGCTGGTGTAGAATTACTTGCTGCCCGCTCACCCCAGACAGCTGCTGAAACCAACCTTCTCATTGTATATATGTGCACACGATGTCTGTCTCTCGGTTCCACAAGACCAAAACAAAGTTTAATATATATATTTGTGCGAAGTATACTAAAAACGAAAAATACCGGGGTCCCTCGTATTCTACCTACAGCATTTAGAAAGCGTGACTATTTCGGTAGTACCTGGTATGATATTACTACGGTATGTAGACTGCACGCCTAAAAAAACATCGCTGCTGTGATATACGAGTATAATACCCAGCTGATACTGCAGTACTTGATACGATACCTGGTCCTACAAACTGCTGTATGTGCTGGTGGAACATGTTCGACTTGAAGCATGTGCGTCGCGTCGAGATAGGCGCTTATTGATAGGAGCTTTTACTCTATATAGTATATATGGTAGGTACGTGAGAGTCACCGGACGTGGGCTTGCTTCGTGCTTGCTCCGTTGACGCAACATTATTTGTCTAAAAAACAATACCGGAAACTCAACAAAAGTCTGAAATTTTTTAGGTGCTTCGCTCTACGTACGCGCTTTGAGAGGCAGAACAAGTTGCCTCGAAGACTTCGTGAAATTATTTTCCTAAACAAAAACACAGGCCTAAAAAACACGCAGAACTCTTTTGTCTGCCGAGCACAAGGAGAACAAAACATGAAACGCTCGGGACCCGCGAAAAAACGGGAATACAGCAGTAGCAGTAGCAGATTGTAGGTTGCAGGTACTGCTGTGTCCAGTCCGTATCTTGAGTATCTTACCGACCAGCACAGTACAACAGCAGTCCGCATCCATTGAAATAGAAAGCACTCGTTGATCGTTCACCATAATAGAAGTACGGGAGATCGGAGTATCGGATGATATCGAGGCATGACACACAGCTTGCAACGATGGCTTTCGACGAAATCCTCGGTCTGATCGCACAGCTGGTGTTTTTTTCGTTATTTTTTGTAAGCCATATGTACAGGCACCGAACGACTCAATGCCAATCGTCGACTCTCTGTGCTACCTACGAGCATAGCAAGTCAATCAATCGCGCCACACCTGGCGGCGCTACTACTATTAGTGATACCGAACGAGATTCGAGCGCGATACGATGTATATATCGACAATATAAACGAAAAATCTAATCGATATGTACGGCTTCGATATTCGATACTCGAGGTGGTACTGCCGGTATGCCCAAAACGTGCACAGGTCGGACAGATCATCTATAGATCATCTACAGACCACCCACAGATCATCTAGATCCTAACCTGCCGCTCTGAGGTATCAGGTACTGTGCACGATCTGTATTTACGGGGGTTCAGAGTAAATAGGACCAAATATTGTTAGTAAACATAGGTAAATATATAGGTTTTTGTATGTACCGTGGGTCCTTTTTTACTACGGTCCTCCGTAATACCTGGTAGTAAATATCCAATCCAGGAAGCATGTCCTATTAATAGATCATGCAGGTTATACGGCTCCCACCCGGCAACGTGAGCTAGATCATACAGATCATACAGATCATACGTATCATACAGATCATCTGCCCTGAAAGATCTAGATCACCAAGTGGGAATGATCTGTATGATCTATCTGTACATTATCTGTCCGAGGTGTGAAGCTTTTCGTTCAGCATCAGCAAAACAAACACGGGGATGTCGGGAAATGGAGGGTAAAACGCCTTCGATATGACGTACAATACCTGGTATCCAACTTCGATGCATCGATCTATCGAAACATTCGATACGTTGTCCAGCACTACAGCAGCAGCAGTAGGCGGCGCAGACCCTGTTCCCCGAGGTGGACGTTGACCGTTCTCGTAGAAACGTTAACGTTATGTACCCTGGAGACCCACCAGGCCCAGAGATGCTTTGGTTAGGTGACCGCGGTTTGATCCCTTGGCAAAAACCGCCTCCTTGCACTAAAACCAGTACAATAAGGCCACAACAGACCGTCTTGACGCGCCAAAGACCAAAGGCCGGTCGCCTACTGCTGAACATATACATACATACCAGGTATGTATGATACTCCACTTTGGACGTAAATGTAAAGAGTAAAAAGAGTACACACGTAAGGACCGTGTAGAAATCATATGAATGCCTAACCCAGCTTAAGCGTTACTTAATTTTCGTGAAGAGTGGTATATGCCAGAACGTATATATACTGGTACATGTATAATACCATCTCTAATATTTATCCTTGCTCAGGCCCATCCATCCACGAAAACGAACGCGCAGGGCTGATATGGTAATCGGTCGATCGATTCATCGCCCACCTCAACATACTATTAGAGTAGTCTGAGTGTGTGGGGAAGTCCTTGACGGCTGTCCGCCGAAATATCAAAAATAATATCATGATATTACGGTCTACTGTAGTTTCGGCCCATCAGGCCGCGACTCGACTTTACGTATAGTTTTAGTGTGCGGAAGGCCGCGTTAGACGAAATACGATAGTCTTTTACTCGTAGTGTGGGGAAGCTCTTGGTGGCTGGCTGTCAGTCAAGGAGCAAGAGCGCCGTCAACCCATCTTTTTGACTAAATATACTACTTTAAGGGTGGAGAGTCCCTTGACTTGACTTGATGGCTGTCCGTCAAAAGGTGCAAAAGTGCCGTCAACCGATAGGTTAGATTGAATATACTAGTTTTAGAGTACATAATTATTTGACTTGACGGCTGTCCGCCTAGGGGCAAGAGTGCCTGCCGCCAACCGACATTATACACTGGTTATACTAGTTTTAGAGAAGATATTATCTTGAGTTGACGGCTGTTCGTCCGTCCGCCAAGCAAGGGCAAGAGAGCCGTCAACCGTAAATAGTTTCAACCAGCATCTCTGCTCTCAAGCGAGAGCGCTGCCTTCGTACGACGCTCCAACACAGCAGTATGCTGCTAAACTAAGCGGCAAAAAAATAGCGTTGAAAAGTTGAAAGGGCTTCGTCCTCGTATACGACTGGTGAGTAACAATGTTATGTGATACACGGAGCAGTAAGTCAAAGTAGCGCAGTACGTACATAGACACGGGCGGTTCCTCTAAAAAAGCCAGCTGATTGCTGAACAAGCTGAACACAAAAACAAAAAAAGCCATTACGAAGAGATCCGTACGCAAATAAAAAAGAAAAGAGTGTTCATGCTGTCATGCTGATGTGCCCGGTATATACCGTTATCTACTGCTGTATATACGACGACTTACATTAATACTTGACATTCACCTGGCATAACATTATGAGAAGAATGCCCCCTATGCCGCAATTTTCTATATATGTATGCCACGAGTTATGAACCTAATATTATGACATCATACGACTACGCTCATCTCGCCGTTCTGCATACTCTGCGCGGCTTTGCCGCTAATAGCCGCTAGGCCCTCGGCGATTGATCGCTTGATCGCCCTCAGTATCACTGTTACACAGCAGTCCTCACCGCTCAACGGTGCTGCGTACGCGTATAACCTGGCAACATATTCATAGCATTTTTGTTATTACAACTTCGTACAGCAGTAGCTTCCACAATACGAAAACACAGAAAAGCCGCAAACCTATCGGCTGGCTACCGTGTATATACTCAAGAACATACTTTGCTTTTTACGGCCATGTCATACTCGTAGCGTCAAAGCCCAGAACCGCAAACTGCCCTCCCTCTCTCTCTCTCTCTCTTTCTTCTCTCTCTCGCTTTCGAGTCAACCATTTTACAAGTACGCAATTACAGCGGCAGCAGTATACTGAAAGGCGCCAGTATGTAGCAAGGATCACAGCGCGTTTCAGACGAGTGGTTAGAGAGGGAAAATCGCTGTCTGTGTGTGGCGTTAAGGCGGTGCCTGTGTATAGTCTTCTTACTCGTACATACAATACCAGTTTTTAGAGAGGATACGAGTATCAAGAAAAACAGAAAACGAGGTACAGTTACGTATCGGTTCTATTTAATACCATGTAGTCTGTTACTACAGCAGTAGTATACCAGCAGGTCGCTGCGCTCGTATGGTGTAACCGCCAGAAAAATTATGTAGACCCAACAAAACGAAGACGAAAACGAACGTGTTGCTGTGCTATATATATACTGACTGCACTGCCTGTACATCGGGATCTGATGGTGTTAGCATTGGAGCGATCGGCTAAAAACCCTTCAGTTAGTTCATCCACTTGACGTCGGTCACATCTATTATAGTAGGCCTGGGTACTGGCGCAGTATATGCTGTCAGTATCGTAGGCATACCGGAAACATATACTGGCAGTATATTCATACTGGCTGAGAGCAACACCAGTAGATTGAACATTAAACGGTATATTGAGTCTCAATACATGTATATTATATGCCAACAAAACGCCATCCCATACAGCGGAAAACTTGACAAACTTAAAAAAAATGCGAAACAAGAGGGAGGGAGGAGAAGGACGGAGAGACTGGGATATTACGATGGACGAGGTCTTGTCACCCGCTGGTTCTACAGGCGGTGGAACCTGCAGCAGCCGCCAAGATTATCTTGACATCCGCCGCTTTTGCCGCAACCAACCCAGAACCATGCTTGCCCCGGAGCGAAACGGGTAATGGGAAGTGGAGCGAAACGGCAAAACAAACAGACCGGCGGGCCCCCCTGACCCGTGTACTTCGAAGAAGTCTTCGAACGATGCTTCTTTCATATTATTACTGTAGTATCAACTGGCAGTATTCGCACAAGTGCGCATAGGAACGACGATTGGCCTCTTTGTTTTCCCGACAGCTGGTGCCAATCAGAAGCGTCAATGTGTCGATGAATAATGAAGGACAAACAGCTGATTGGCTGAAGCTGATGCAGAATGAAGGAGCACGCAATGCACAGCGGCAGCAGCAGCAGCAGCAACAACAACAGCAGTTCGTACAAAGATGCACCAGTGTGGGGTTCACCGGGCGAGGTCTCCACCTGACCGGGGCATCTTGCACCGCGTCAGTCCGGAGGGTGCTGTATGATCCACGGTAGTACCGGTATACCAAGCAGGTACCAGGTTAGAATAAGCGCGCACCGAGTTTTGTCCGAGTTTTGTCCGTGCGCGGGATTGCTGCCGCCCGGAGCAACGGGAGGTATACTCGTATACTCGCCGGAGGACGGATCAGTTCACATTTTTACGATGACAAAGTCATTAAGTAGTCGTACTCTCCTGATGATTGATGACCTCTGGTCTGACTTTTTCTCAGAGATTTTCTTCTTGCTGTTCATTCGATATATACCGCAGGTACGTTACGATACCATGCTGTACGCCAGTGTACGCGGTACTGGAATACTGGAATATAGACTTTGATACCGCTGGGATGTCAGAAGGTATCGCTTGTACCCTATTGTACCTGGTATAATTAGCGCTGGACACAGACTTAACACCGATCCCTCCGCCGCGAAAGCTCTCCCCGAGGGGTCCGCAGGCATCAGCGAAAAGAGCGCCACGGAAACTCAACGCGCCCTCACCTGCTCCTTCACGCCCACCGCCATCTTAGCCGCCGGCTCGAGGTACTCTTTCAAGCTCTCCATCCACGCGGAAGCGTCTCCTGCCATGGCTTCGATGCTGGAAGCTTGCAACTTGCAAAAGTACAAATTACAGCAGGCCGCGTGGAACCGACGATGCTGTGAGCTGCGAGAACCGGAGCAGGAAGCGACGGGTTGCGGAACCGCAAAAAAAGCGGGAGGGATGCGGAGGGAGGAAAGCGCAGGGTGCGGAGTGCAACGGCGGAGGCGGTGGGAGTCTGTCTCTCTCTGGGAGGAGGGGGTGAGACCGCGCCGTGTGGGCCGTCGAAACTCACGAAGCAGGAAAAGGCAGTAAAGTAGTACGAGGCAGTGGTGCTGATGATGCAAGCGTTTTCGTTCCCTCGATCATGCGTCTTTCTATGGACAAGCCTCCATCCCGCGGTATAGTGACCCCTTCCACGCGTGCGACAGCCTGACTCGAACCCACCTACGAGCACCGCTGTACAAGGGGCTGTAGACTAGAACTCTGCCTTTTGCTCTCGTCCCGGTTGGTTGTCTTGTTCTCAATGCGCAAGCTCTGATGTTCCCCTGTTGCCCACACAGAAATTTTATCCCCATATATGGAAACCCCTGCCCGCGCCGGACCAGATCCATCCATCCATCCATTCGTTTTGACTGCCCCATACGTCACCAAACGAGGCTCTCTGCCCTCAGCGCTCTGAGGGACATGACCTCTGTTATCCCTGTAGCTGAGGTCTCGTTAAGTCTCGCTGCTGCTTCTCTGCAGGATTCGCAAGCGCCACAGAATGTTGACCCTTTTGTAGAGATCAAAGAGGCAGCTGAGGCAGGCGACGGAGCAGCCCAAGGACTGCTGGTCATCCTCTCGGCTCTGCGCGAGACCATTGGTGAGTGTCGGACCACATCGCCGGCAACAGGGGCCACCTCGGAGCCCAGCGCGACGGAGTACCTGGCCGCAATTCTCTCCGCTATCCAGGGCCAGGACCAGTCGCATACCCCGCAGCTGCTAGCCCTTCTAGCGGCAGTGATGCCCTGCGCCCACCGATCGCTGCTGCGGCTCAAGTTCCCCAGCATCGCGGCGGTGCTCATGGGCTTCCTCCAGGAGGGCGGCCTGGACACCGAGGACTCGGACGCGGCCGCTGCCTCCTCCTCCGCCAACGTTCTTCAGCGCGTGCTTCGCTGCACGGGCTACCTGCTAGCAGCCCAAGAGTCGAGCTCGGCCGTGTGGAGCAGCCCGGGAGTTCTACGGGCGTTCCTGTCGTTGCTCCACTTCTTCGCCGACCGCCGCTCAAAGGTCAGGCGAGCGGCCCACGAATCCGTAGTGGAAATCCTTCGAGCCCAGCGTCCTCCTCCTTCCACGACCGCCGACGACAGCGGCAGCAAGAAGACGAGCAGCAAAGGCCCCGCGGCGCAAACCATGGAGTTCTGCCGCGCCGTGGTGACCTCCTGCACGAGCCAGGACGTTATCCGCGCGCTCCACCTGCTCCAGTTCATGCGCCTCGCCGTACCGCTCTTCGCTCCCAAGCAGGCGTCGGCGTTGTGCGAGCTTACCCTGCGGCTGCTCCCGCTCGGGAGCCCGCCGCTGACAGCCGCGGTGATGCAGACGCTCAGCGCCGTGGTGCAGAGCCCGGCACCGTGCCTGACGGCGCCGTTCTTGGCGAAGCTGACGGAGGAGTTGCTCTCACTACAGCCCAGTCGGAGCGCGGGGGCTGGCGCCGTCTCGTTCGCCCCTCTGCTGGCGAGCTGCGTCGTCCGCCTGCAGGTTAGTCGGTGCATGCAGCAGCAGCAGCAACACCAGTACCAGCAGCAGCAGTTGCTGAATTAGTCGCTGCCCCAGGGTATGGTATATGGTGTATAGTGTGTGTTATCAGGCCAGGTTTAAGTAGGGTACTGGTGTGTCTATCGATGTGGGTTTGTATAGTGATGTATCGGGTAACGCGAAGGGGTAAATGACGTGACTGCGTGCACGGAGGGGTGTGGAGACGGGATGGGCGGGCAAAGCGTGAAGAACGGTCGGCTCAAGGGTGGATGGGCGAGCGGGCGGGGGTCTTGCGATTGTTCTCTTTTTTTCTTGGAACCAGCGCTGCGGACGGGGTTGGTACAAGAAGTGGAGCATCACCTCGAAGCTTACAAGAAAACCGTTAATTTCGTTGTTTTTTTGGTGCGCGCACAGCAGCACGAGTAGTAGTACAAACTCACGGAACATTTATCAGTCAACATTCAATCAACTTTGGTGCCAATCACTTCAATCCAAAAGCTCAATCGCGAATCGTCGCGAGGCCCCACACCACTACGCTTACATTATAATTGAACCCCTTTTTCTAACCTACCGCTCCTACTTCCCCGTCCTGCCCGACCCTGCCACTGCTGCGAGCCAAGGGTATGGACTCGGAAGCCTCGAAAAAGCTCCTGGCGCACGCTGTGCTCGCGCTGGTCGGCTATTGCGAATCGTCCTCGGCGGTCGTCCACACGTCCTCGTGCGGCGCGATCAACCTAATGTTCCAGGCCTGCGTTGACCAGGGTATGGTCACGCAGATGGCGGGCTCCCTGGGCCGAGGGCACGCGGCGAGTGGGCCCTTGGCCGACACGTTGTCCTCTCTCGAGACGCTCCTTCAGTACCGCTTCCAGCGGTCGTGGCCGAAGTCGCTGCCGCTCCTCGGGCGGCTCTTTTTGCACCTGCGCGGCGCGTCGTACCCTCTCCTGGTCAGCGTTCTGCGAGGGCTTGGCGAGCTGCACGACGCCCTCACGAGCGTCCCGTCTGCCGCCCTGCCGGGTGTCGCATCCGCGCTTAACGAAGCCGTGGCCTTTGCAATCGAAGGGATGGGCGCGGAACGCGTCCTGGGGGTGCTGCCGCTCGCGACCGCGGGGTCGCCGCCTGTCGCCGAGGCGGGACTGGCGGACGCGCGGACGTGGCTTCTTCCTCTGCTGAAGGAGCACGCGGGGGCCGGGCCGTCCCGGCTGGCGTTCTTCCAGAGCTACGTGCTGGCGACGGCGAAGGCTTGCGACACCGCCGCGAAGTCGGGCCGACTCACCTCGAACGAGGCCCGCACGCAGCGGTTCCGAGTGGTTGAGCTGTGGGGGCTCCTGCCGGGGTTCTGTGCTCGGCCGACCGACGTCGCGGACGCGTTCGGGAACCTTGCTCCGGTCCTCGCAAACGCCATGCAGGACGCGAACTACCCCGGCATCTTGCCGGAGGTGTGCGCCGGGCTGCAGGCGCTCGTGGCCGGAGTAAAGGCGCAGTCAGCAGGGGGAGATGTCGCCGCGAAGGCCGATATGGAGAAGTTGTCTAACACCTCGACCCGCTTTTTGCCGAAGCTGTTCGCGCTCGTGGACACCGGAGGGGATGGGACCGCGGCGGCGGGGGCGGCTGCTGCTACGACTGCTCCGACGGGAGGCGCGGAATCGGACGCTGCGGGGGCGGCAGCGGCGGCAAACGAGAGGGCGATGGCGGTGTGTGGAGCGGCGGCGGCGTTAGCAAGCATCGCTCCGCCGGCTTTCCTGGGGTCGCTCTTCAAGAAGCTCCTGCACAAGTTGGTCCAGGCAACTTCATCTTCGGCCGGAGGAGAGGGCGCCAGCGAGGGGGCGGGGGCGGAGGGGAAGGCTGCTTCTCTTAAGGTGCGCGTGGGTTGCAGTTGGCGCTCGTGACTACGTAGCTGGCTCGGTTGACCCTCTTGGTACGCTTGAGTCTAGCGTTAACCCTTTTATTACTACAATAGGATAGACGAATGATCCTACTCTGTTTCCAAATTGTCCCCTAAACGTTAAGGGCACAGTTTCAAGATAGTTAAGTTGCGCGGGAGAGTGCGTCGTGCTTCCATCTGTAAGAGGTGGTGTTGATCGTGCATTGCTGCGCTTTTGAGGATCGAGGGGTGCTCCGTTGGCGACGGCCAATAGCGCGAGTCGTTCTTGAGGTGTTGAGCTTACTTACGTGCAGCAAGCGAGTTGTTCTTCCTTCGGACGCAAAGCACTCAACAAAAATGACAAAAACACGTCTTATGTAGCGAAGAGACGATATCAGGGCGGGCTACATTTTCGTTTGACTAAGAGTTCGAGTTCCGCGTTTGCGCATTTGCGCGTTTGCGTGGCGGTTTCTCCTTCCCCTTATTTATAGTGACGTCGCTCAATGTGACGAGACAATATGCCCTTCCACCGCTAAACACGCCTGCCCCCTTCCTTCCGCCCTCCACCTGGTCCTCTTTTTCAATTCCTTCAATCATTATAGAGGGCGCAAGTGCTGCTTCAGCTGGCGGCGGCGCTGGCCCCTTCTCTGGACCAGGAGGCGACATCCCTGCTCTACCGCTCCGCCAAGCCGCTCGTGCTCGACGACTCAGCCCCGCAGCTACAAAAACGAGCCTACAAGGTGAGAATATCAATAGACGCGGTTGCCGAACAGGACTGCAAGGAAGAAAGGCGGGTTTTCGATGTTGGTGCTGCCACAAGGAGGCCCGCGTGTCTTCGAGTGCTGACCGCCGAGCCCATAATTGCGCAAACATCCCACGCGCGTATACTCGTATTTCAAGCACGCTTTTCATACAACCCAAGGATGTATACACGTATAATATTTCAAGCACGTTCTCCGACCATGAAGCGCGCTTTTCGAGTGTTGTTACCGATACCGCCCATACACAGCTGCTGTATGTAGCTGTTTTTTTCGATTGTTATATCACCACCCAATCGCCCGCTTGGTATTTCCTTATTTTCCCCATTTCTTTCCCACGCCTTCTTTTTTTTTTTGCCCCCGGTGCGCTCCTCCGCCGCTTCCCGACCCACC
The DNA here is from genome assembly GCA_008828725.1 of Saccharina japonica. Classification (NCBI taxonomy): domain Eukaryota; class Phaeophyceae; order Laminariales; family Laminariaceae; genus Saccharina; species Saccharina japonica. Next base: position 704,984 of record MEHQ01001881.1, on the reverse strand, counting down.
CTCCGGCGAAGGTTCTTCTGGCTCTATGCACGCACCGCCCCGACTTCATGGCCTCCCCCGAAAACCTCCCGCACGTGCTCGAGCTGTTCACCTCCTCCCTCCTCACGTGCCACGTCTCGGCGAGGGTAATGCGCTTGCAATGCCTCTCGCGTCTGGCCGCCTCCTTCACCCCCGGAAACGACGCCCAGGCGCAGTTCCTCCCGGCCGCCACTCTCGAGGTGGTCCTCTGCACCAAGGACTCCAACGGGAGGACGCGGGAGCTAGCCTACAGCGTGCTCGTCCTCCTCGCCATCGCCCGCGGGAACCCGGCGGACACAATCAAAACGGTGGTCGGTGGGTTGGCGGCGTCCACTCCGCACGCGCGCTCCGCCGCTGTGTTGGCGCTGGGTCACCTTCAGCTCGAGTTTGGCCACTTCAGGAGCGAAAAGTGGGACGCCAGGGTGGCGAGCTTGGTGCCAGAGCTCACCTGCACGATGCTGATGCTGCTCAAGGAGCCTTCACGGGAGGTGGTTAAGGCTGTCCTCGGCTGGCTGAGGGTTGGGGTGGGCGGTGCGGACCGGGAGTTGTTGAGGCCCATGGTGCCGGACATCGTGAGTGGAGTGATGTCCGGTACTACTCCTAGGCACAAGGTGAGGGCGTCGTGGACTCGTTTTTTTTAGGGGGGATGGGGGGGGGGGTCAGGTGTTTTGGCCGTGTCTTAGGTGTGTGTTGCGATGGCGTTGGCGAAAAGCAGGAGAGAGAAATGTGTCGGATGCAACCGTCTCTTTTCTCTTGAAATATTAACGAGGTGCATTTTGCGCAATGCATACGTGTGTGCGCGACGTCGTTGATGATGATGGTACTCCCCACAAGTTTCGTGACGTGATGCCTTCTTTGCTCTTTTTCCCGCCTCTTCTATTTTGGGTGCTTGCTGCGGTTCGGGTCTGTGAGAAATGCAGTTCGCGCACCGTTTCCTCGCCCCTCCGGTGCGTGTACAGTACCCTTGGGTAAAATATGGACGAGCAGTATGTACCTCGTCATGAACCAGCCGTGCGCGTGTACCTCTTCTGTGCTTGTACCCCTTGTCTGTTCGTATTTTTCCGTCATCAGGATCACTTCCGCGCGAAGATTCGCATTGTGCTCTCGAAGCTGTGCCGCAAGTTCGGGTTCGAGGAGATCAAGAGGCTCATGCCGGAGCAAGACAAAAAGCTTGTCGCGCACATGCAGACCACCGCCGAGCGAGAGATCAAAGCGAAGAAGGCGCGGCTGTCTGGTCGAGGCGTTGAAGACAACGCCGCGGTTCGCCACGGCAGCAGAGCAAACAGCGGCGGCGGCGGCGGCAGCGACGGCCCCGGCGAGGCCGGTATTTCCAAAGCGTTGCGGACCTTCGATGCCATTATGGAGGGTAAGTTTTTTAGTTGCCAAATTTTGTTTTTTGGAGCGAATGCGAGTTTTTAATATTGACGGCGCCAAAGAGATTAAGGACCCCTATATGATATCGAGATAGCTAAAACCGATTTTCCCCTGGAATCTGATGTATGTATATAACGACGCCGACCGAGATTAATATCTTGAGATTGTCTAACTTACATAAATCAACCAACGCGCTGCACACAAGTTGACGAAAGTTGTACGTATCCTGCTTTCTTGAGTTACTTGCGTTGGCTTTTACCCTTTTTTTTATGACGTAGTTGTTGTTTTTTTGTGTCGCGCGGTTTTGGTGCATCCGTGGCTTTTGATAACTTGTCGTCGTGGAGTGGTTGGTAAAGCCACGGGGCCCAACCATGACGCAGCCGTTTCACGAACAAGAGCGTAATGTGGAGCAGTTGCGGACAGTTTCCCGGTGTCGCCGATTGCTTTACTGCACTGTTTGGAGCGAGCGTGGCCTCACCTCGGGCCAAGCCCAGGGCGTTGTTAGCCATGCATGCGCAAGCATCGGCCCGAGTTTTATCGCACCCCACAAAAGCTTGGAAAGTTGAGTATCAACCACTAAATCGGTCGAGCTCACAGCTGACGTATTTATGATTTTTTAATGAAATAATCGCGGCGTGGAAAGAAAGCTACAACATATCTGCGTCTTGTCCCTCCTGACCGTTTCAGTTCACGTTTTTTATGTGTCCGAACGTTAAAATATAGCCCACGTCCTCTTTTCCCCACATTTGAACAAAAAACATGAGCGCAACACACACTTTTTTTTCTTTTCTTTTTTTTTCAGATTCGGATGCCGAGGACGGGTGGGACTCGGAGGACGAAGGCCCGAGCGCCCCCCGTGCCGACCGCAAGGAAAGCTCCTCGAAGCCTACCGCTGCCGGGGGCAGGCGCGGCCGGAGTAGCGGAGAGGACATGATGGTTCGGGAGAGGGGCGAGGACGGGACGAGCGTGGTGGACTTGCTGGACTCTTCCATGGTCCGCAACATGCGGGTTTCCAACGGAAACCGCGGCGGTGGCGGGGGCGGGGGTAACGGCGACGACGACTCGGACGGCGACGGCGACGAGGGACCGGCGCTGGGCTTACGCGACGGAAAGTTTGTCATACCGGGCGGTAGCGACGGTGATGACAGCGACGACGACGGCGGGGGGGGGCGGAGAGGGAAGCGCGCGCGGGACAACGGCGCGGACAGCGACGGGGACGGGGACAGCGACTACAATGTCGACACCGGCAAGGACGAAGCCGGGTTCGCGCACATGCCCGGGCGGCGGGCACGAGCGGCGGCAGACGAGGCCGGCGCGGGCACCTCTAAAGGTGCCCAGGGGAGAGCAATCCCTGGGGGGGGGCGCGGGAGGGGAGGCGCGGCTGGGCGCGGAGACGCCGGTGGCCGCGGTGGCGGCCGAGGGGGCGGCGCCGGTAAGCGGCAGAAGGTCAAGGCGGTCAGGGGTACCGCCACGGGGGCGGAGTTCCGGTCGAAGAAGGCGGGCGGGGACGTGAAGAGGAAGGGGGCCACTCTCGAGCCTTATGCGTATATTCCGTTGGATGGGCGCACTTTGACCGGAAAGAAGGCGGGGAACACCGCACTTAAGCAGTACGACGCGGTCGTGGGAGGGGGGCGTGGGGCAAAGAAGGCCTCTCAGCAGCGGAGGCGGGGGAAACCGTAGTTATATAAGCCGCGGCACGTTCGTTGCCCCTTATTTACCCCCCTCGTTTGCACGCTTTCGTCTTGGGTTTCGATTGTTTTCGGCTTCGGGAAGGAGGGGATAGGGAGAGAGGTGGTGTTGCCGCGCTTTTGTGGGGCGGCGTTGGGATGGGGATGAAAGGATTGTTCGATTGATCACGTATGAAATGAGCCGTTCGTTTTGGTCGATGAGAGCGACTTCAATGCAGTGCCCAAAAAATTGTATTTTTGATTGCTTTTTCGGACTGGTTTCCTGGACATCGGGCCCTTTGTTTCATTACCTTGTTTCTGGCTCATCCTTGCTGCAAGTACTCGTACACCTGGTATTTATGTGTCGAACTACGCGTAGCCACTTTCGAACTATGAAACGAAACGATTAGTCGAATTGGCAAAAGCGTTAACGCTGCGATAACGTTGTGCAATGTTTTGGGCGATTGGTTTATTCCAGAGGCATCGAACCTTGACTTAAGAATCCGATGAATCCTTTCTTCCGCAAATATCGCACATACATGTAGTAAAGTCAGTCGCAGGCAATCGAAGTCAGCGAACGCTTCCGCGTAATTTAGTTTATCCTGACATCCTAATCCGTGTGTGGTTCGGTACTGACGTGCAATGCCAGGCATGGACCTTGACCTTGTGACTGGTGTGCGATAAATTGTTACGCACGCCTGCTGTGGCGAGTCAGTTCGCCTTCGGTTCGATCTATGGTCTACCTTTGGGTAAAAAACTCTTGCACCTCGTTTTGGGTGTTTCGATATTTCGATGTTACGTGCCTTTCCCAACTTCCCTGTGTTGTTTGTATCGAATCTCGGCGAAAATTCGAATAGCACATTTATACCTGAAAATTGGGAATTGCCAAAAAAAAATGTACCGGGTGCTGGTACTACGCGTACTGCTGTACAGCGGTGTCCAGGTATGAAGCTCTAGGGTGAGCTACAGAAGTAAAACGAGATAAATAAAGGAAACTGCAGTACGGTCTGCGGAAAAAATACAACCTTTGCTGACTCCTGACCGGCTTTCTGATGCACTAGTTTTTACAACGCGTTAAGGCGGACACTTCAAATTCAGGCATTTTTCCAGCCCCTACTGTTGGCCAAGAGAGGCGACATTGAGTCAATTCTGCAGGTCGATACTAGAATGTGTCGGTAACGACGCAGCAGCCACCCGCGTGTGCCTGGGCCGTTTTGGCTCCGGGTTGGGGTCAGTGTCAGAGAGATTGGGTTGGATATACGCCTGTGGCCCGTGCTTTTATCCCACGAGGAAGTGCTTGGGTTGGATCTACGCCCGTAGCACGTGCTTTTCCTGTATCTCACGAGGAAGTGCTTTCTCTAGCCCGTAAAATCGTGCAACAGTGAACATCCCGATCCATCCGTGGATGATCAATACTGTGTGTGTGCTGTAGTAGGTGCACCAAAATGTTCACTATGTTGGGCGGCGGCAGGTCAAGGCCAATCTGTGCATTGCTACACTGCTACACTACCGCTTACTCCCCCCCCTCCCCCCCCCCGGTACATCGTCTTTCCAGTAATTGTTTTTTGTGACTCCCCCAATTTTGTTCTGTCGGAACTGGAACGGGCAGGAACGGGCAGTCGCCCACGGATGTCGGGTCTTCTACCGGTAGTATCACCGAGCAGCACGGTCGCCTATGTATACTAAAATATTATTGGGGCCTATCGTTGTCATCCTCTGAGCAATGCCACGGCATCATAGCGGTGTGGTGGGTGTGGTGCCTTATTTTATGAGCCCCTGACGTGAGGAGCCCCGCACTCAAGAAATTTCGTGGCCGCAGTTTTCTGATTGGTCCATTTTTGAGGTTGGAATTTTTGATTGGTGGAAAATCCTTCGTCTACGTAACTATGGTTTTAGTAAGTCACCCAAAACAGGACTACTTTGAAGAACTCTGTTCGCACAACCGGAGCAAGATGTACATGCGCTACATGCGCTGCATGTATACATCGTCCTCAAACAAGAGTGAGTGTACTACGTATTAAACACATTATTATGTCATTTGCCTTCCGACAATGTACACGGCAATGTTCATTCAGAATGAAAACGCTTACACAATTCGTCGAATACCACCAATCTCATCGAACCAATTATCCTCCCCTGCGTCTACGTACTCGATTGAATACGCACTACCACCCTTTACCCAAATACTGTACCTGCTACATGTCTATTCGTCGTGCGTCCTACTCCGCATCTACATTCCACCCCCACGCCATGGGAAGGAACTAGAAACATAATTCTACTGTTGTATTGTAGCCGGTTGTTGCTCACTTGAGTATACTAATAGTCCGTCACAAAAATATTGCTCCAGAAGACAAAAACTAACTGCAACGACCACTATATACCTATGTAACGGAGTATGAGCCATCCACTAATACGTAGTAAGACACACGTCAGACGTGTACGTGGGCTATCATGTCTACAGTATCACCGCATCTGTCATATATGATAATGATATGTTCAGTATGTGCACGGTCTCTCGGCCTTTTACCTTCAAAGACCGTGACACGAGTATACTCGTAGCGTCAGATAACTTACCTACGAGTATTTCTACCAGGTATGTACCAGGTATTTATCTATCTACGAGTATTCAACACACTGGAGACGATCGTGATATTATCCTCTAGGCTTTTTTATCGAAGTCTCTCCTCGGGAATAGTATGTTGCTTCGTATAATATCAGACGTACGAGCAAATTGTCGCTATTAATGTTGCTGTACCATGGTATGCAGCGATATTATGCGCAGTGGTCGAAGCATATTGTATGTGTTGTATGCGCGTATCATGCGCAGTACTTTATTAACAGTGTAATTGACGACGGACGGAACTTTACTATCTCCCCGGCTGCTTGATGGTGGTAAGGTAAGGATCACGACTACGACGACGACAGTCCGCCGTGCTACTACCACTCGATACAAGTGACTGTAGTAATTGTTTTAGGTTGTCTAACGCTTTATTTCTACTGCTTGGCTGCTGAAAACATAGTCCAAGTCTGATTCCACAAGATTATGATTTTTTAGCAAGTATTATTGCAGTTGGCCCCGAAACGCGGGTTTGTTTGCAGTTACAAAGGAACACACGCATACAACTCATACCTGGTAACACACACGTAAGTACAGACTACAGACAGGTACGTCGCTTTGCTGTGTCTTGCATTTTTTTGAATCGATCGCCCTCGATGGCCTTGTCGACGGAGACAAGGTGGCCTTCGCCGCATCCTGCTTCCTGGTATCCATACAACATGCAAATGATACAACAACAGCAGAGTAGTGTACGTACTACATATATCCTGATGATGTTGATGTATGCATGCGTGTATGTGCTTTCTGACTAGTATTGGATGCACGACTTTTGGAGCTATTTAGTAGCTGCTTGTCGTGGATGCGCGACTTTTTGAGCGATCAATACAGTAGCTGATTGTCGGGCCTCGGTGATGAGCGAATCTATGCACTATGCGCTATGTACAATGCACTATGCACTGCGGCTGCACATGCACGCCTGCATATTTACATACGGTGCATTCTCCACAAGCTCGCACACGAGCGCCGCCCCCCCCCCCCGTGCCACCCATTCGAGATGGCATTTGGCCACCCCTGGCCTCACGCCGCTTGAGAGAAGTACGCACGTAAGATAAATCGATACATCGAGATCGAGATACAGGTATTAACACTTTTGTGGCAGCACGGAGCAACATTGATACTCGTACCGGTTTACAGGACACGACATCACAATACGTAACGGGAAGGGGTAAGTCACAACATACATAATCTGCGATACGTACCCGGTACAGCAGTACCGGCCACGATCACCGGTGGTGCCAGGTGTACGTAACCCTGCAAAATATTTTCACGTTTCGCGGCATTGCAAACTGTAAACACACGATGTTTGCCCCCGACAAGCGATGAGTAAGTGTGGGCGTAACTACAAAAAATTATCAGTCAATACCTTAGGCGCCAGCAAAAAGCCGAGCGGGTCTGATTCGAGCTGGACCGTAAGCATACCGTTCGTAGTCTGACGCTTATTGGCGATTGGCGTGTGTTCTCACATTGATTGCTTGTACCTGGTGTCAGGTGACCCGATTGCCTGGCTGACACCGTTGGTCGTTTTGGTGGTTTGGTGACCTGACAGCCTGACAACCTGACAGAGACAGTCCCGAGTTCGCCCGTTCGTGCGTGACGTCTACTGTTCAGTAGCCACTCTTTGCTCCGTCGCCTTTCGCATCCAGGACAAGGGCATAGGTCCTGCACATAGGGCAGTCGCCTAAACAATACGAAAACCCAAAATTTCAATCTTGAGCCATTGAGTACAAAAAGTATCATGCCGGTATATTACTGTACTCTACACATATACCTGGTGCCTAACCTTGGACCATGTCCGCCCCCAAAAACTAGTTTATCCTTGACACCACTCGCCACCAGGCATTTTATACCACTACGCATGGTACGAGTACGTTTATCGTACCTCCATTTTTTGCACGCCGCCCATTTCCGATTTCTTCGCAAGCGCGCGCGCTGGGCGTCCGAAAACCAAGAAGCGTTCGCACGTACAACCCCCACTGATAGGAGACCTGCTGTCAAGGAGGCAGGTTTTGGCCACGTCTGCCATGCCTGCCGTTTCGTTCATGGTTCATTTCCTTTTTATATGCCATCTGACAATGTGTAGCAACCCTTTTTTACTTTCTTCGGCCAAACGAGGCACGACATAGTCCTCATCACGGATGTCCTCCTCCTAGTTCCCCCCTCATCCCCCCTTTCACCGCCACTACCACTCACAGCAGTAGTCTCAGTATACATACATACCACTCCTGACTCCCCCCTCGGTGCTCCCTATTATCTTTGCTACCACATTGTATTGATCGTGTTGCTCGTTCAGTCTACTGTTGTTACCCCTCCCACCTACTCGTAGGCGTTATATGCCCCCCCGGGACCCTGGGGGCACCCACTCGATTGGGATTGCAGCCCGATGTTCTTGGGGGACCCGCCCTCTGCCGTGCTAACGGGACCCCCTTGCACTACTATTAGTAGTAGTGTCGGCAATAGATACTGCGGTATATCTCTCTTAAAGGTCGGGTTATGGCCAGTTTTCCTTACGACATCGTCCATTATCCCCACTGCTGTTGGTCGGCGGCGGATTAGTACAAGGACAACATTCATTCGCCCAAAGTGATGGATAGGACTTTCTGGGACAGAAAACTTTGTGGCGGCTGCACGATATCGGGACCACTTTTTTTCCTGATGCACCCCACGTATTTCCTGGTGTTCTCCACGTACTCGTACATCCTGATACTCTCCTCATAAAATAAATCGCTAGTGAATTCACTGTCTTTGCGGTAACAAAGGCATCCGTTCTTTTCACTGCACCCATGCTATTGTAGGAGGTAAGCCCTTCGGCGTTCAGAGTTGGATAACTTATGCCGTAAACTCTGCTGTAGTACATATACTTTGTAACATACTAATAGTATTGATAGTAGTAGTAGTAGTAGTAGTAGTAGTAGTATAGTAGTAGTAGTGGAAAGGTTAGGTGCAGCACGGACCGTCCTCGAAAGTCCGACTTTCCGTGCGTTCGCAGTCCTCAACGAAAATACTAACAGGCATTGCTACTGTCGTTAGGGTAACCCATGTCCTGATAATCGGTGTCAATGTTACGGCGACGTCGTCAATTGCCGTGCGCATGTGAACACTACTATAATAGCGTAATGTTTCGCGTGAAACGGAGGTATCAAACATAGGATCAAGCGTTATCGACGGTGCGGGGGGGGGGCGTACTCATTTGCTGCCTGCCTTAGTCATTTGACCATGTTCCAGCAGCCAGCGCCGTCAACGGACAACAAGAAGAAACATCTACAGAGCTGCCGCGAGCAGACCATTGACCACGCATCCCTTTCGAGACAGAACACATTTTCTGCTCCTATTAATAGCAAAGACACCGCCATCATTTGGGTGCTCATTCCGTTTTTTCCATGGACCTCGTATTATACGGATTATTTTTGTTTTTCTTATCCCCTTCCTCTTTCGCCGTCTGTATGGCCAACATCTACTTCGTATCTCCTAGGATAGATACCGTTTTCTCGCGACTACCTGTAGCGTACCGAATATCTCCGTGTCACATTCGTCTATAATGCCCATCTATCTCCTGGTCTGACACGTTCCGTTCCTCCTTGCACTTTTCACATTCTCCCACTATGTAAGTTATACTATGGTACTATCTACCAGGTTTTGCTTTTTTCACAAGGCACATCTGTGCATCTTGTTCCTCCTCCTCCCGGCCACTGAAATACCTCCCTTTCTTCTTTCTGGCCAGTTCAGGTCTCCTACACGAAATTGCCGTTTCAGCATTGATTGGGTTGGGGGGGGGGGGGGGGGGGGGGGGGAGGGCGAAGGCCATGGATTGGGTATCGCCTTAATATGCGTGTGCTCAAATACTATGGTCAATGAATAATCGCCAAGGGAACAGAAGAACAGGGAGGGGGAGGATGACAGAACCACACACCCAAGGCGTGGGATGGAGCCTGGGCGCGGCCTAAATGATAAGTTTTGAGCGAAGGCCGACGTGTATAACAAGACAGGGCACCTTAGTAGGAGTAAACTGGTACAATACGTTTCTTTCTTTGGTTTCCCCGGGTATGTATTGTTCGTCTTTCTGTGGCTTTTTATGAGTGATCGAAGTCAAAGCTGTTGCTGCACATTGTCGGGTGGTATACATGATGCAACATAAGTATACTCGTAGCATTATCACAGGGGGTCATTTTTGGTGAAGGGGGACATATTGCTGCTGTAGAGCGTTTTGGTGATCTCGGATGCAATTCGTACTATACTACAGTGCAGTACTGCGCAGTACTACAACAGCACTACTACTATACTACTTCTACTAATATACTACAAAACTACTACTACGACCACAACACCAGTACTACTACTATTGTACTACTACTGTATGTAGTGGCACTATTTAATACTACACTACAGTACACTCCTGTACACTGTTGCTACTGAGGTACAACTCTGAAGTACAGACAGTCATACAGTAGTACAGTAGTACATACAGCAGCCCCAGGGGGCGCTCGGGGGGGGGAGGGGGGTCGTCTTCACCACTATATGAATGAATGTGGGGCATGTACTTTATTTTGTGTTGTGCGCGCATACATCAATCAGTAGGATTGTGGTGCAGTGCACGTTCATACAGGTACGAGTACTGTTGTACAGGAGTACAGCATTATCATCAGTACACGTCTGAATACGTACGAACATATAAAACCGAAGTAGGGGCCGTAGACAATCGTTGTACGTCGTTTGTGGCTTGTATTATAGTATGGCTTCGCGAAAACGCCGATGTGGAGTGTTCCGGCCGCGGATTTCGACGTGGGCATGATGGGGGGAGGGGTCTCTACACAGGGCGGAACCGGCTCTCTCCCGCCGCGGAAGCTTGGGCTCGGGCCGGCGTCGGCGAGGAAGGTGGTGGTGCCGGGTGCGGTGCAATCAAATAGTCTACTGTAGACAGCAGGCAGTGCCAGGCCAGGTACCACCGTAGCACTTCCTGCTGCTGTGCATCACGTATCTTAGCAGTTAGAGCAAGTTACTGCTGTACCAAGGTACAGCAGTATAGTATGCTGCTTGTACAACAGCAGTACCGGGTACGTACTGTAGTACCAACCTGTGTGTAAAGTGCACAGCGCCCTACCAGGTATCAGGTATCATTCATGAAATAAATATATAACATCATCCGCCGGCCTACGATCCTGATTCCTGGTGCGTGTGTTGTTGTTGTTGCTGCTGCTGCTGCTGCTGCTGCTGCTGCTGCCGCTGCTGCTGCTATCATACACAGCAGCTCAGCTGTGTTACGAAATGATTCGTAGCTCTCGCAGTATTATAGTGTAACGCAAACGTCGTGTTGTATCCATAAGAATATCGTTGTTGGGTATTGGATCGTTATCGGGATTGGTATCGAATCCATACGAAGTCGTCGTAGTCGGGGCAGTCAGAAAATCAACATTTTTCTTCATGAAAAACGGCAGTTACATTTTGCTGATGCCAAACCCCCCCTTTCCCCTTTCCGTGTACGCTATACGTAGCTTTCCCTTTTCGTTTGTGTGGGGGCTGCTGCTTTCTACTGCTTCCCACACCGCTGCCGTTGCACCCACCCGAGAGACAACCCGACCACGCAGCGCCGAGCCCTCGCGCTGTGCCGATAGACTCCTTGTCCTTTTCATCGGGAACGACAGCACGATGGCGAAGGTCGGTGCAAAACCTCGCTACATAAATAGTGCGCGCCACGCAGTACGAAGCGTACGAGAGTACGAAGGGAGGAGGAGGGGCTAGGTAGTTGTAGCGGATTGTTGCGACAAATGTTTTGGGTAGCTGGCCGACACTACCGCTTGCGACGCGCGCGCGTCGTTGCTCTAGCCTCTCCAGGCCTGTTTCGTCTGCGCGTGGATCCGACGGGGAGTGCTCGTTGTCGGCGGATCCGTAGTTTGGCCCTCTTGTGCCTGCTCTCTTTGGTACCTTTTGAGCTCTTTTCTGCCTCGAGCCCGAGGCTGAAGCGCTTCATTTTGACCATCTTTTTGCATCGCCCAAACGCGTGTGTCGGTTCATGAATCCCTCTCCCACGCGCTCCTCGCCCCGACCTCTTCCCCATGTGTCCTGTGCGGATGGTTTCTGTGGCTTCCGGTGCTCCAGCCTGCCGTGAGCAAAAAGGTGAGTCCAGCCGTTATGTAATTCGATTTTTCGATTTTTTCGTAGTTTTTCTGCCTGCACGAAACACCACCACCATGTACCAGAAAATTGAAAAAAACGAGACAAAGCCCAGGGCTCGATGTACCCTTCGGCGCGATCCTTCGATGTGGGTGCGCGCGCTTCAATAGCCCCGCTACACCCCAACGCCCCCACCCCACCCTCCCCTGGATCGTCGCTTGTGTCTCGGGTCGCCTCGTACCTCGCGGCGGTGGCGGCGTAGCGCGGACCGGGTGGGACCCATCCTCGCGCTCGGTTTCGCCGAAGTTCCGTCCGCAAAGCGCGAAGCACCACCATCTGTCTTTAGTCAGCCCAAGTGTCCACGCGCGCGCACTGCACCCGTTCGTTCCCTGTAATTGACCTTTCTTTTTTCTGTTTTCTGTTGGTCTGTTCTGCGCTGCCTACTACCGACCCCACCCCCGGGCTTCGAAATGGCGCAACAGTCATCCAAGAGCTCGAAGAGCGCCGCCAAGGCTCCCGTGAAGGCCAAGCGGGCGAAACGGGCGAAGAAGGACCCCAACAAGCCCAAGGGCGCCATGTCTGCCTTCATGCAGTTTTCGCAGAAGGAGCGACCCAAGGTGTGTCTTTTTTCCTCTGGTGCTCTTTTGTATTGGTTGTTGTGTAGAACACAAGAAGGCAGAAAAACTCGAAATCAAAATCAAAATTAAAATCAAATCAAATCAAATCAAATCCCTTCGTCTCTCCTCTCGCCTCCCACCACCACACTGCAAAGTCTATGTTTTTGTTTTTCGGGCGTTGTCTTTTCTTTCTTTTCTTTTTCATGTCGTACGATACTTTTGATTGTTGTTTTGTCTTCGCTTTTGTGTGGGCTTCTTGCGATTGAATGACACCCACTGAATATCAGCTCATGATATAATGTGTTCCTTCCTAAATGTACGTACAGATTACCCATACGATCACACGATCACGCATAGGTACAGCTTCTGCCACACAAACGATCTGTCTCTGAAAGTACGTATCATATGTACTCGTACGACACCTGGATTTCCTATGTGTGATATCATGATGCGCAATATCTTGGGCGATGTGTATCATACCGCAGCGATTAATTTTCAAAAACTTCCAGCAACCTGGTCCTATCGACTACCAGGTATGATATTGTGTACTCGTACATATACAGCCTGCTGCTGTACTCGTACTGCTGTTCGTAGTTTGAATCGTGAACAGCGTTTTCTTTCTCGATGGTATGTCTGCCTCGAGACTCAAGACCCATCGACATGACGACATGCCCTCGCTCCTATATTACACCGCGCCGCGGCTTCTACTCGTAGTAAATTCTGGTACACACTGCTGTACACACGGTACCAACCTGGACGGAAATATAATCCACTTGTCGTATCTGATGTGGACATGAAACGGGGACTATATTTCCGGCCGGAGTGGTACTGAATCGAGCAAGAGGGTTCCGTCTCTCGATTAATCAATGGCTTTGCTTTCACTGGTTGCCAGGCGAGGCTCCTGCGGGTTGTGGTGTGAGCGCTCGTTTTTCTCGACAACGATACGGGTCCTATATTTTTGGAAAGGATCTCGCCCAGATCTTTCCAAAAACACCTTGTTCGGTATCGGCTACTTTCTCGTTCTGGAAAAATCGAGCGCTGAAAAACGATGGCACCCTCTGTGCGAACTCATACGTCTCTACGGTGTACGACGTATATAGCAGATGCAGTACACAGCAGTAATGGTGCTGGTCCCTCTATAGTGCTGGCTGCCCGCTATAGTGCCTGTGAAATCGCTTGGGCACAGATGGTTTTCATCAGCAGTGCGCGACGTAAGCAGGGCCGGTTGCCGCTATATATATTAATAGTAGTGCCGGTATTGTTGGCTGGTGCAAGGCTGGTGTATACCGGCACTATAGAGTATTATAGAGTATAGAGGGACCACCACTGCTGCTGTTATGCTGTACGAACCTGTTTCCCCTCACAACTACGTAGTTTTGGAGTGGTGCTTGTATACGAGTAGTGCCGGCTGTAGGGCCTGCTGTGGAATCGCTTGGCACAGAAGGGATTGACCAGTGTGTCAATTGTGCTGCTGGGTAGTGCCGGCGGTGTTGTTGGCGAGCGCATAACGGCACTATTATAGAGTATAGAGGGACCACGACATACTGCATTGATAGAAATTGGTCTTGAGGTCGAATCCCACCGTGGGTGAGATTTTGAAATTGTCGGATAGGGTGTCAAAGGCTCTTCTCGCGATAAAAATGCAAGGCACGTTAAGGTAGTGGGGATGGGGCCGAAGAGACTGACATGTGACCCCGGATCTGAGTTACTCGTACCCACACGACCAGGAGGGAGCGAGAAACAAGGGCGAATACGGCAGCAGTAACGGCCCACTCATAAATAAGAAAGAAACTCACAAGAAAGTCAGCCTGAAAAGTTGAAAGATTAAGAAACCTCCCAGCCTCTACGAGGTAGTCGTATCGTAGTCGTAAGTCAGTGCCTAAGTTTTAAGGAAGTTGAGCCCTTCCTGTGGCTGAACTGAGCCCAAGCCACCGTTCACCATGCACTTGTAGGGAAAACAGCTTATCGCGTAAAGCGCAACATAAGGAAGTGTGCTTTCGGGCGCGCCCAAAATAGGAAAGTCAGCCTGAACCCAATTTCAGCTTACTCGTCGTAAAAATGACCTCAATTTCAGGTTTCTTGTACGAGGGGGCTGGTAATGTCCTGCTGTATAATATAGATTGAATGGCAAAAAGAAAATTGACCGGTTGCCTCCATATGATAGTGCCAGTATTGCTGTCTGGTGCACATACCCGGTTGCCTCCATATGGTATTAATAGTGCCAGTATTGCTGTCTGGTGCATGTAATACAGCAGTATACTGACAGTGTAAGGACCACTTTTCTACTGCTGCTGCACCTGTTTTTCGGTTGGTTCCGGTCTCTTTTTACCCATCCGTCGCTTATCATATTATACCATGCTACATATCATACAATCTGTACCGCCAGCACTCGTGCTGCATCTCTATAAGTTGTGAGTCGCGGCGGCAAAATCTATAATATTTTAAGCAGGTGTAGTTAACTGGGTCGGCCTGATCCTCCGGCTTGTTTAATTATTTATTTTTCCCGCCCTCTCAGTGATAAGATACCCTTTCTGTGGCCTCTAATCCTCGCTGATAAATTTCGCATAAGTAGCTTAATTTGAAATTTAAAAGCGATCGTAACCTTGAAATTTCAAGTTTAGACTACATTATCCGGCTTTTTTATTTATTTAATTTTCCCGCCCACTAAGTGAAATAATACCCCCTTTCTGTGGCCTCTAATCCTCGCTGATATATAGATTTCGCTTAAGTTGTGGCCAAGTTTAAAGTTTAAAAGCGATCGTAACCTTGAAATTTCAAGTTTAGACTACATTATTACCTCTCGTTCTCGAATCTTCAATTTTGTGTTGATTTTGCATTTACGAGCGAAGTATCTACTGTAATTTTGACGGTTTCGAAAAAAACAGATCGTTTCGAGCTGCGTCCAGCGTCCTATTACGTAATAGTCCACCAACGAACACAAGTTGCTGACGGTTACACATGTCAATCATCCTGCTGCGCCACTTCCTTGCAGTTCCTTCCCACAGCAGTCAGTACGTAGCGACAGACGGCTTGCTTGGTATCTATATCGTACTACAGCAGTGGGGGGGCCTATATAAGGCGGTATAGTGTACCGAGGTTTTTGACCGCCTTATCTCGAAAGACCGCCCTATTGGGCTTTTGGTGATATCCCAATAAGGCGGTAACCGCCCTATTGAGTGCATACAGCCTTTTAATGTACAGCACAGAGCGCCTCTGACCCAGAAGATGACCCAGAGGGCCTCACGAAGAGGGATATCATACGTGTGCTCGGAGAAGGAAGGTACAGCGTTGCAGCAGTACCAGTGCTGAACCCAGTAAATATGTGTGGTGTCTAGTACTGTACACACCAATGCACAGCAGATCAGACGGGTGCACACACACTTTGCATGTTGAGAAGTATAATATTAATTGAGCTGCGGGCGACAGAGCCCGCCGAAGACACACGTCACCCAGAGAAGATACACTGCCGTACTGTTATACGGAGAGGACTCTTTGCTTTGCTACACATTCACAACAGAGCTCCAACCTATTATACGGCACCGTACTACTGTACTGACTACTGTACTGCACTACAGTGCTCCGCTGTGCCCTCCCCCTTGACCTTGTTGAGGCTCACAAAATTGCCTCATGTCTGCCTGCTGCACTGGCTTAGAGGCATGCGCTTTGATGAACGACATCCTGGCCTTCTGCAGATAGAAGGAGGCATCGCCATTGCCGCACGCCTCCGCTGCGCTCTCCAGAGAATGGAGGCGAAAGTGGGCCGTGGATAGGGCTGTAGCCGCTCTGAATAAGGCGGTAGGCGCCCTGAATAGGCGGCTACGGCCTTATATAGGGCCCGTTGCTATATAAGGCGGTAGCCGCCCTATTCGCATCTTCTGTCGTCTCAAGCCGATTTTGACCGCCTTATTCAGACCGCCTTATATAGGCCCCCCTACTGTATTTTGATTTTGCTGGTCGTAGTAACATAGTACCGGTAGATGATACTTAAATGATACTGCTGTACCCGCGAGGGTATTTTATTAGGGCTGGGCACTATTAATAGCTGACTCAGTCCGTAGCGATTTATAATGTAGAGAGGATTGATCAGTACACTGGCCAATCGCCATTCCCCCCGGTTGGTGAGGGGGCCCCGCCGGAGGCTGAACAAATACGCGTTTTCGCTTCTTTTGAATCACAATCGGGGCTCAAAATGGCTTTGGCAGTGGGTGGTTGCGGTCACCGACACACAAAAACAATAAAGAAAAAAAGAAAGAAAATTGCCCGATGGTCTGCTGCACCGGAGCAGCCAGCGTGGTAAACGGTATCACCAGCGGATGCGCCCACGCCCGCTCCCGACCATGCTCTTTCTCCTTCTGCCTCTAGACGTCGGCGTACGCCTGCCTCCTTTTGTTGAGTTGCGCCTTGAGGTTCGTTGGCGACCCGTTGTAAGACACTTTTGCCCAATCAAACTGCTCTTGCTCCGAAAACCCAGGGTTTCAACTAGTATATGAAGGCGTTTTGCACCAGGGGCCGACACAAAATTCTCGAAACCGCAAAATTTAAAGCAAACTGCATGTGATGTTGAGAACCGCTGAGAACCTGTAATAAGTGCGGTGGTTTGCTTCAATTTCTCGTAGACGTTGGAAGCAGTCGTAGTCGTAGATCAAAATACGCTGTATACATATTTCGGAGAATCGGTATACAGAGTGGGTACCCCCCGACTTAAGAGAGGTGTGGTCCAGGCCAAAAACAGCTCTCTTGCTCTCTTAACGATTAATATCGTTCTCTCTTATCCACAGTGAGAAATATATAGGTTTAGTGTAGGCGGGTCCAGCCGATTCGGTCTTTGAATGGTGGTTGAAATGACGCGGGAATGTTAAAGCGACCAGTTCAAGGGATCATATGTGACCCTCTCTCAAGTCGGGGTACCCACTGTGCTACTTAACAGTAGACGTCTACGTACCCACCCAATTTGGTGATGCGCGTACAGCAGTATCACCTACGCATGAATAATTCATCTGGACTCTTGTATCGATACCACAGCAAGTATTCGAACTACAGCAGACAGTAGTCACTGCCAGGTATATGTTTTACATACCTACAGTAATTACATTTTAGTATCGCAATATCCACTCGGACTCGTGTGCATCTGATATATACCCGGTTTTATACTGCTCTTGTGGTCCCTTGTATATCCTAGATATTCGCATCGAATGGGACAATGAATGGTCTGATGAATGGTCTGACAAGTGTATTAACAACGTATTTTTGTATTTTGTATTTACTCCATTAACCAGGTGAAGGAAGAGCACCCGGACATGAAGATCACTGAGATCAGTAAGGTCTTGGGTTTGCGATGGGGAAAGATGGACGACGCCCAAAAAAAGCCGCACCAGAAGAGGGCCGACGCGGACAAAGAGAGGTACGTAAATTATTTGCCATCACCTCATTCTTCTGATCCATATATACCTACGACCCACGTATGATAAAACATGTCGTTGACGAGGAAATATACAGGAATGTTCCATTCATAAATTGTGGGGTTATTTTATCTGTTTGGCCAGCTTACACGCAATCTCTAATTTTTCAATTTTTCAAAATTTTGAAACTTAAATTGGCGTCGTTCGCTCCGGAGATGTGGGGAAAATTATCCTACTTTTCTTGGCGTTTGCTTGTCGGTGTTGAAAGCGAACGGGACTGTTTGTGAGGGGTGGAATTTTCCTGGAATTGTATCATCGGTGAACATTTTTTATATTTTTTACTGAATTGATGAATAGTTTACCTTCGACAACAATGGTTGTCCATCTTGATATACTTGGAGTATATATTTTATACCTGGTACCATGTTTGCCGTTCGGCAAATGCAAAGTGCATCAACGTCGATGCCTCACAACCACCCTTACGCCTTACCCTTGTTACCCTTGTGTGCTGTATATACTGCTTGGTTGTATCATACTGGTATGATACACCTGAATAGGTACAAGAAGGACATGGAGGCGTACAACGCCAAGAAGGCCGCCGAGGAAGAAGAGGAGGAGGAGGACGAAGACGAGGAGGAAGAGGAGGAGAGCGACTAAAGACGCAAGACCTGTTGTGGCAAAACCCCTTTCCCTCCAAGTTGATCTTTCTTGATCTTCACGCTCGCGAGGTCTGCCATGTAGTTGCTCGCTCGCCGCCTCGCTTCGTTCTGCTCCGTCCGGTGACTGCTCCTGCACCCCATCCCATCCCATCGGGCAAGCAGTGCAGCAACGGAATATTCTTCATCGCTTGCCAGGCGACACAATGTCGATTTCTATCGCGTGAACTCGCGGTATGAACCGAGAACACATGGAATTAGGGCAGTGGGTGTCCTTCCATGACTATACCATGAGTGGCGACGTAGGGTTGGTTTTCCACCGCTATGGAGGAGGCGAAAGGGAGGGGGGGGGGGCGGTATCGAGTACGAACGTAGCGTGTTTTTGAGTCCCGTAGGTCGGGTTTTAGCTGTTTTTGCCGCTGTTGTGGCTCGAGAGCGTTTCGATTTATGAGGCATAAGATGACGAGAAAGAAGGCGCAAGCGAGTTGTTGGCTGTCGCCGAATGGGCTGCTTGCAGGGCTCATGTACATTATATGCCCGAGAGTTTGTTGCCTATTCGTGCTTAGTGCGCCGGGGGGGAGAGTGAAGTGATCGGTTCGGAGAACGGGAGGGGAACGTGCGAAGGGCAAGCAAGCGGCTACATAAGCCAGACGGAGGAGGAGTAAATCGCGTGTCTTAGAAAAAAAAATGTTTACCAATTTGGAAAATAAAAACAAAAGTTTACCAATTGGAAACGGCGGGCTCCTGTTATCTCCCTTTTCTCTGTACTTTTGTGCTAGTACGCGGTGTGTTTTTTTTCTTCTGAAAATAGTTTTAGAGTGTTGAGGGGCTTCAACGATCGGATGGAGTGTAGTGTAGGGAGGCGTGTCTGACCAGGGCAGCCCCGTTGTGAATATCGTGCGCGAGTTTTTGTCGCGGACAACTCTCGGTACGAAATCCGCCCTGGCACTCAGTTCGATTCGCGGTACCGAAGCGATTATGGATCTGTCGTTGTTATCCCCCCTCTCTCTGATCTCTTTAAGACTCGGATCATTACGACAGCGGCCTGTACGATACTATACATTTGATGGGTGAAAAAAAAGAAAAGAAAAAAGCAAGCAGTACACCATCAGGACGACGACTTATTTACTGGGCATTTATTCTTCAGCAGCAGCAGGAGCAGTAGTACACGGTGGTATAGCAGTACTGTTTGTACGAGTACACCAGTGCAGACATGGCAGTACCACAAGACAGTGGGTAAAATATGGTTGTTATCGCGAGAATCCTACCTTTCTTTCAACGCACGCGTCTTTCTGCCACTTCTTTTCTGTTGCTACTGGTGTGTTCTTCGGAACGTTTCACCACCATTGCGGCTGGCGATGATCTTGGGTGATCTTCTTCACGTGATGTTATTTGATTATCATCTTGACATGATCTTTGGTGATTATCTTGACATGGTCTTTGGCGATCATCTTGACATGATAGTTGGTGATCATCTTCACATGATGTCATGGTCTGTTGTTCCTGGTGGTTTGTTTTTCGGAACTTTTGTCCACCGCCGCCGCGGCTGCCGATGATCTTCTTTACATGATATTTAATGATTGATATCTTGGCATGTTGATTTAATTGCATGTGTCGGCAATGAAGGTGACTCGGATGATGTCATCGTTGTCTTGTTATCTCCACTCTTCACCCCGCTTTGTCGGCTTTTAATCGAGCGCGCATAGCCAACGACTGATTTTGGTCATCGGTACTACACTACAGCAGTAAGTATATTTAGGCGTAAACTACGTTATTAATGGTGTACACTGGTGCACATGCGATGGTTATAACGTCTAGATGTCTTGGCCGTATACCACTGCAAAAAAATCGTCATGAATTTGATTTCAAGTAATAATATTTCGGCGCAGTTTCAAAGTGTCGGCATTGCCAAGAGTCTGTGTTCAGTACTGTTCAGATGTCGTTATGTATGTATGCTGGCCTCTTGCTTGCCCATCTGTATGATGGGCGTAAACCGCTTACTTTCGTTCCAGTCTGCATGACGAATGGACAAAAACATTGATAACGACTGTTCATGCATGATCAAGTCAACTGCTGTGTTGCTGCTTTTCTTCTAGGGATCATATCAAACCTACCTGGTATCATACCTGGTACGTACTTTTCGTCATAATATTTGATTGAAAAACGTCCAGCCTAGACTAAAGACAACGAGTATCTACGTATCGTATCCCGTGGTACTTTCATCTCATTATTCGGTTGAAAATCGTCCAGCCCTATGCCAAGTAGAAGCACGGCAGAACTACGAGTACAACGCATTGGACTTTTTTGTTCGCATATGTAAACGATGATAGCTGACCCGCAGGACCAAACACTATTTATTATCATCATTCTGTACATCACTCACAGATAGATGAAGAAGCAGGACGAAGTGATTTTTTTAGGGTGCAAATTGAAAGTGGGCTTTGCTCGCCACAATATACCATGGCCCACCATACATACCGTTTCCGTATGTACTGATGTTGTTATGATTGTTGCAGTGTACCAGACGCTTCGCGGATACCTTCTATAGTATGTTGATCAGTGGTATGACAGGTCTATCTCCAGCCTTCTCCGCATCGTGTACCACCCTCAAAGTTATTCTAGGGGTTGTCTCCGAGACTGTCCTTACCATGGTCAGGAGAGCAGAAGATGTGGCCAAAAAGATACCAGAGAGCTGTATTTATTTGTGGTGCTTGTTGTGTTCCTCGGGACTTTTCGAGCAGCATCGCGCTGTTGGGTTATTTACGTAACATTGCGCACATTCATTCTAATGCGGAGTAGATATATAGCAGGTTCAATAAATGGGCAAAGGGTGCGTATTCTATTGAGTACACGCAGAGGAGGAGAAGTTGTTGAATGAGAGTGGTGGTATTCGACGAATTGTGTCAGCTTTTTCATTCTGAATGAATAACGCCCTGTACATTGTCGGAAGGCAAATCATAAAATAATAATAATAGTTAAGGATATCAGTGCGGTTCGGACCTTGTCATTTTTTTTAAATCCAACAGCTCGGCCCGGGCCCCGCAAATCCGAAATCAATCGTTGTTCCGCTGCGGAACCGATGAACCGAACCGAACCGAACCGAACCGCGCAGTGAGTGCACACTGCTTGTGCGCTTGCTTCACATGTTCACATAATCTACGTAGTACGGATTTATTGTCCATACGTGGGAAACATGGCGGGGATGTGCCGCGGGTGTCCAACTGACGACCACTATTATTTGTTGGTTCGCCAGAAATAAGCCCTTCCGTAGTAGTTCCATCGGTCGCGAATGAATGAAAGACTGAGGATATAAATATTCCTCTTGATTTCCTTCGGGGATTTTTCTTCTTCCTAAAATATTGGCTACATAGTAGGAGCGATCGACATTTGTTTTAGTGTGGACACTCACACATGTGCCCAATCAGCTTTCCACAATAGTAGTATTACAACAATCCGGCGATAGGGGGCGAATCATGCGAAGCCCCTTGAAGGTAGGCGAACCTACTAAAACAACAGTAGAACACCCTCTACATGTCAGTTGTATGGGACACAATTTTCATCCTGCAGAGGGGGGGGGGGGGGGGTGTACTTCATACTCATTTGTTGCTTGCCTTAGTCATTTGACAGGATGGGGGGCATAATCGCTCGCTGCTTGCCTTGATCTCAGTTGACCATTGACCGCGCATGCATGCACCCCTTCCGAGACGGAGCACGAAGGGGGGGGGGCTTCAGGCCGCTAGAGGGTAGGACATTAATTTACAGTAGTATCGTCGTCCTCGAGAGGGTGCCACCCGTGAGTCTGAGTCACTCAACATAGTAGGAGGGGGAAACCGTGAAGCCTTTGGAGGCTAGGCAAAAACGGAGTACCTATACCGTCTGTATGGGACAAACTATCGTCCTCCAGAACAGACGGTGCCGTCACTGAGCCCCCGGAAGCGGGAGGGGGGGGGGGGGGTGTACTTATGTCGTGCATGGCCGAAGTGGTAACCATACACCCTCGCATGCCTACAATGCCGGGACGGGGGGGGGGTGTACGGGGGGGGGGCGGCAGGTCTCTGGAGGGTAGGCCTTAGTTTTCGTCTTATCGTCTCCCGGAGAGGGTGAGCCCCCAGAAGGGGGGTTGAGGGTGAGGCCTTTGGAGGGTAGGGTGTACTTTTCGTCCTCCAGAGTGTGCCTGCCACCCAATTTACATAGTCTCATCAAGTAGGAAACCGCGAAGCCTCGGGAGGGTCAGGTGAAAACAGAGAATGCACCTTTGCATAGATGGGATGGGAATTTCGTCTTCTAGAGGATGCCGGCAGTGAGCCTCTAGAGAGGGGGGGGAGGGCGTCACACAGCCCCCTGGAGGGTAGACTTACGTTTCATCCACCAGAGAGGGCAAACGTCGGAGGCTCCGGAGGGTAAGCGAACACGGAAAACCCTCCGCATGGGACAGATTATCGCTCTCCAGAGAGAGGGCGCCCGCCGCCACTGAGCCCCCAGAGAGGAGAAACCGTGAAGCCTTTGAAGGGTGGGACTCAACTTTCATCAAATTCTAACCCTAACCCATGAGTCTTGGAACGGGTGAAATGCGTTGAAACCCGTCCATCAACCATTCAGTTGGTTTTTTATCCATCACAGAGTATCAGAATTATGATTCAAGGCTACGTGAAAATAAAGTCAGGCCTTAGGGGGGGGATGATAACAAACCGCCCCCCCCCCCCCAAACCAAAATAAGTCCTCCTGCTGCTGCTGCTGCTGCTGCTGCCACCAGGCTGCCGCTACCGTGTCTTTCTTATCCACCAATCTCGGTTCGGCTTGATAATTAGTTCAGCACGCTCCGCGGCTTTCAAGCTCAGAGCTTCTTCATTGTTCTCAACGTGGGTTGTTTGCATGCTGGAGAGAGATCCTGTTGGGGCGCTTCTTATCAGCAAGCAAGCGTTGTGATCAACCAACTGTACCCCGCGAGAATGTAGCCTCCAGGTGTGCTTTATAAGCCAGGCTGTCTGCCCAATAAGCACTTCGCGTTCGCTCTTGCCGGGCCCTGACACACCTGCTGCCAGCCCAGCTCGAGCGGCGCTCATGTCAGAGGGTAGGAACACCTGGCTTTTGGCCTGATCAACTTTCTGAGAGGCTCTACCCCCTCTAAATCGGCCAAGCGGGCTCGATTGGAGATGTGATAACAAAAAAAGTTCGGGAATGCCTCGAAAGAAAAAGCTCGGCGCAATCCGAACTTTTTTTTTTTAATCAAACGGCGTTTTTCGGATTCTCAAAGCGAACCAACAAAACTGTTTTTGTTACGTATATATTTTTTTCTTCAGGTTTCCAGGGCAAATCCGGCTTTAGCGCGGAACACGCCTACTGCTGCTGTAGTAGAGTGCTTGTTGTAAGGGGGGGATGGCATGCCGGTTATTTTTTTTTCACGCAAGATAGTACAGTGCTGAGTGAGGAAGATGGTTTGTTTGTGGGCGTGACCGCAGCACACCATTCTTGACCCCTGAAGAACTGGTCCCACGTATGTGGAGACAAAATACTTGGAATAAGCGTGGGATACATTATTCAGCTCTGAATGGGTTATAAAGAAAAGTGGCTGCTATGATATCACCTTATTGACACCCGACCCCCATCTGGCGTGTGGGGGGTCTTGACAGATTTTCACGAAAATAAATATACAGGGTGTGCACAATCACCCTCCGCGGAAGGGCGCTATCGGAGGGTAAATAACCACGAGACAGATGTTTTTGCCCTCGTGCTCATAATGTGTTCCGTCGCGGGCGAAAGACATGCGCAACGCCCGCGGTATAGTATGATGAATGCATGCGCATCACAATCGTTTTTTGTTTTGTTTTGTCAGAAAAGGTTATTATTTGTTTTTTTTTCTTCAGCAGCGTCCGGTCTTCGTTCTGTGCTCCTCCAACCCTTGTTGTCGGTGGATGTCTCCTTATCCACTTGCACAGCTGCTGCTGCGCTTTGTCAGATTCGAAACGTAGCCCCCCCCCCCCCCACTCCCACCATGGCGCGACACTCGCATGAATCGGTCGCTCTCGCAACGCAAGCAAAGGCGCAACACGACATTCACGCCCCATCCCCCGTCCTCAGGCACTACCGGCCTGGCCTGACGGTTGCAGAAAACATCATCTGCTATTCGTAAAAAAAAGAAACAAGTGAGCCAGAAACAAGTACGGTACACGATAGGAGAGGCGGCACAGCGTCATAAAACAAAGCAAGAATACGCACCGAAGGCAAGGCAAGTAACCATGAAAGAAAAGCAGAGCAGAGCAGAGCAAACCAAACCAAACCGAACCAAACCAAACCACTCCGATTTCGAAATCAGAGCCACGGTAGATAAGCCCCCTCCATCAGGGGGGACGACCATCGACACGTTCGAAGGTCACACCACAAGATGTCCACACCACAGGCGCGGATGACGACCATCAATCAACACCCGTAGCCCCCCCAAGTACGACGAGGAAAAACTCTCTATACTTCCTGATTTTACCTATTCATCGCGGTCAAGCTCTGCACGCGGCAGTCAGAACGATTAGCAAAACTGTCTATACACATATTTATATAAGGTACCTTTTCACAACAACCACCACGAGCAGGATCATGCCGAACACACACATATCAAATCGCAACACATCGGCAAATCAGTCCAAACAACAGTAAAAACAAGTTAATAATTTGACAAAACGCCGCGAAAACAAAACAAAAAAAACAGCGGGCTAAACACACAAAAAAAAATCTGAGCTGCGCCCATTCGGCCAAGGCCTTCTAGCCAGGAACTCCATCTTCTATCGCCGCTGTTGAGCGGTGGGGGGACCTACGTACACCCCAAGCTTCACAATTTCAAAAAGACAGGAGTGTAAAAAAAAAAACGTTTTGTGGACGAGCACCTAAACCCGACCAAAAAAACAGATAAAACTTCGGAAAATTCGGGAAAAACAAAATACTCGTAAAAAAAAATACTATTAATACTCGACTGTCTCGACCGCGCAGCTACTATAACACATTATATATACACTATACCTGGTATACTTGAAGTAAATTTATATACTTCATCCGTTCTATTATACCCGTTTCGTAAGACGGCGCACTACGTACACATTTCTAGCCTGCGTGTCACCGGCGACGTAACTCGCAGGGTCACGCAATAATCGTAAAAGTGGGAGGGAAAAAGCCCCTCCCCCCCCCCCCCCCCCCCGTCCCCGGGGTTTCCACCTCGCCGCCACTAGTTTCCCCTTTTCACCGTGTTTCAAGCACCGCGCACACGAATAAGTATTTTAAGCATTCGCGGCGCGTCACAACCCGCCACCATTTGGTGGAGGACGCGGTTTTCATGTCCCTAAAGGGGTCCGACCCGACCCGATCCTATCCTATCCTATCCGGTCCAATAAAAGCACATAGCAAAATCCCTGGCGCATTGTTTTAACACAAACCTCCCTACTATTTCATACCAGGTACACACACACCTACCTCGAAACTATTTTCAAAATAAAATCTCGCACCTATTTTCAGACAAACATCTCGCAACCTGTTTTTTGTCGCAAAAATCTCGCAACTAATTCTTCCGAAAAAAAAAAAAAACTCGCAAATATTTCTATTTAATCGGAAAACACCGCAACCATTCAATTCACATCGGAAATGTCGCGACTTTCGTGGTATTAAACTTCCCCCAACTAGTTGTCGTTAAAACGTCACCACCGTTCACGAGGCAACAGCAGCGAACGCAAATGACACCCGGCCTACCGGCGGCGACAAGAAGCTTCTCAGCACGGCGGCCCCAACAACGGGGAGGGGGGGGGGAAGGTCAACAGGAAGACAAAAGGTAAGGAAAGACAAAAGCAAAACTTGCGCAAAGCAAGCGCTGGGAACCGCGACTACTACTACTTATATATCCATGGGAGAAGGTCGGGGGGGGTGGTGGTGGTGGTTACAGGAAGTTACATGAGGCTTTCTACAGGGGGGGCTGACTATCTACAGTATGTCTGTCGCCAACAGTGATGTAAAAATGAAATATTTTGTATGAGGACACATGCCCCACGCCGGCTGTTGGCTTCGTCCATATCGTACTATTAATACTGCGCCTAAACGCGCGTAATTGTCAAGCCAATTTGGCTACAAACGCGGGTGTTTTAAGCCCCACGCTCAACACAAGGGCGGGACCCATTTCGAGGACGACAAGCCATTCTCGACAAAAAATAAAAAATAAACGAAAATGCTATATACACAGCGAATGCTTTATAGAGTAAAAGAACCAGAGAGCAGACCGCAGTTTTTTTTCCATCAGAAAAGAAAACCACTCCGTCCCGAAATATAAAGGAAGTTTATATTAACTATTAATATACAAACGGTCCTTATATTTCGTCACATTTCGGACATAGTGGCACAGACACCCTTGTATCGGTACCCTACGCTATGGAGGCTGATTTCGGCTCCCTTTACGGGGGAGTTGTAGAGGTATGTAGGCGGGGCTCGCGCGCTGGTCGGCTGTTGGGTCTGCATGCGTTGAGGTATGTACAAGAAAGAAGCAGGCGAATGCTTCTTGTCAGTCATTCATCCTCCATGTATGGTACATCAACAATCGTGTCTCGTGAATCATACTATGCATGTCTCGTGAATCATGTCTCATGAATCAACTCTCACGAATCACGTCTCACAAATCATGTCTCGTGAATCGTGTCTTGTGAATCATGTATCACGAATCATGTCTCGTGAATCGTGTATCACGAATCATGTCTCGTGAATCGTGTATCACGAATCATGTCTCGCAAACCTAAGACCGCCGCAGCGCACGGCAGCAGCAGCAGCAGCAGCAGCAGCAGCAATCCACCCTATACGGGGGTAAATAAACGTTAAGTTGTTTCGCGCGTTCGCATTTCTATCAACAACCAAATATATCTTAGAGTTACTCGCTCGCCGCCGGGTCATAAATAAAAATGTCGGGATAAAATTATGCAACACCACTTACCCGCACGTAGCGCTGCTATTGCTGCTGCTGGCAACGATATCAACGCTATTTAGTTTGTGATGGTGTACGCGCGTGCGGGTTAAATTGCTTGTTTTCAGTGCTCCTCGCCAAACGCACAACGCGCGCTGAGTCTACCGCTCTCGTTTCTCGTTTAAGGGTCTGCGGCGCACCAATCCTACGCAGAAATCGAAACAGCTATCGTGCTTCATTTCTACCCGGGGTTAAAAAAAACATGAGACAGAAAAAAAAATCAAAATTATGTATGGTATCATATTAATATCTACCGGTACGTATGTATCAATAGTAAACATGTTCATACAGCTGCTGCCTTCAGTAGCGGTGGAAATTAAATGCCCCGCGCTGACGATTCCGCAACAAAAAACGACCTCACCCTCGTATCCTGGCGAGAGCGCATGTGCTGCTGCCAGCGACGACAGGTGTCATCATTTTCGCCGGGTTGGCTGAGCTGGGGGTTAAGGCAGCTCTTCATCGATAAAATATCGAGCACAGTGTTTTAAAAGTTGTGGTCGATACCGTGGTGTCCACAATCGGGGGTCACGGGTGGAATAAGGGTCAGCAACATGACACACTATGTCACAGTGACACAGGGAAAACAAAATGATCAGATTCATAATGGTCGGTGTGAGCGAGAATCATCACGGCAGGCTTTCGAGCCGAACCCTGTCCTGTGTGGGACGACGGGGCGGCAGATCTGCTCTGTGAGCGATCGCCTGCATGTGACTGAAAAAACCAAGGCCCGCCAAGGGGGGGGGTGTACCTATGTGTGCATGGCGCGTGGGTATATGACCATAACCCTCGCATCCCTACAATGCCGGAACGGAGCGCGTTGGGTTTTCACCAACCAGGCAGAC
This sequence comes from Saccharina japonica, assembly GCA_008828725.1. Taxonomy (NCBI): domain Eukaryota; class Phaeophyceae; order Laminariales; family Laminariaceae; genus Saccharina; species Saccharina japonica. The sequence continues at coordinate 676,709 of MEHQ01001881.1, read as the reverse complement.
ATTGCTTGCACCAAGCGCGAAACGCCGTGGGGTATTGGGCGAGTCGCATGGAGGGTGAGCTGCATCCTGCTAAGAACCGCCTCTGAGGCGGACTTGCATGTGGACGACAGCTTCAATGAGTTAATTTAATTTCTGGTGTGGCCACTTCCGGAGACAGCAATGGGTTTTACTATGTAACTGCCTCGCGGACGCCTTACCATATTAACACTACGTGGTACGACCATTCCCCTTGTGCGGAGCAAAGGTTCTCCACCCCGCACAAATGATCTACTCGACCGCCAGCTTTGGTGACCGCCAAAAAAAAATAACAAAACAAAACGGCACCCTGGTTGTCTAGCTCACGCAGCGAGTGGCGTGTTTTACAGCGTCGTTGCCAACCGACGCCAACCCAACCTACAAATATATCATATATTTATACCAGGGGGGGGGGGGGGGGTTGAGGTGGGGGAAGGTCGGGGATAGACACCATCACAGATTGGCCGAGACCCCCCTCCCGGCATTGTAGGGATGCGAGGGTCTGTGGTCATAAGACTACGGCCATGCATAAAAATGAAGTACACCCCCTCCCCTGCACAATGGGGGCGTAAACGAAATATTGAGAGAAATTCATGCAGACGCTGCAACAGCAGTACCATACCATCCCTAAAAGTAGTATACAGTACCGGCATCTCGCAAACCTCTCAGCCAAACAAAAAAAACTGAGAAAGTCGTCCCATCACATTGCACCACATCGGCATCACGTATCACGAATCTGAGGCGAGTCAGCGAGGGAAGAAAGGGTACAAATCTTCACACCCAATGCCTTTAACCGTACTATTAGTACTATTAACAGTGGGGAGGGGGGAGAAGAGCCTGCTATGTGGCTCCAGATTCGAATTATTATTATTATTTTTCAATCCTCCGGCGGATGGGTAAAAATAAAGCTTAAGCCCTCCACGACTTATGCATAGGAAGGAAAGAAAAGAACGGCGACGAAAATAAAAAGGGATGGGGAAAACAAACAAACAGACAGACAAACCAACAAACAAACAGACAAACAAACAAACAAACAAACAAACACGATCACAACTACAGCAGTGAATTTATTTAGTACACCCCTTCCGTCTGCTCACAGCTCACCATCTGTCCGCGAACTTGACAACGCCCTCGCCCGGGCGGTCAAGCATCGCCGCCGCCACCACCACCCCCGCCATGTTCGCGTGCACCCGGAGGTCCCCCTCTCCCGCGCTGCCCGGCAAACCGCACACCCTAACCGTTGTCGGCCGGTTGTCCAGAGAAAACGCCACGCGAGGCTCGGGACCGCCAGCGCCGGCGCCGCCGGCGCCGCTGCCCCCTCCCCGCCCGGCGGCTGCACTAGAACGGCCGCCGCCGCCGCCTCTGCCCCTGTTGAATGAGGGGGAAATGGAAAGCGAAGCACCGAAGCATCGCGAGTGCGCGGCACGTGGTCAGATCAAGCTGCAAGTTAGTTTTTGGGGGGGATGAGCAAAATCAGTTTTTATTTACCCATTCCGCCAAAAGGGTATGATATGAACCACCATTGTTCCCTCAGCCCTAAGCACTCAATTTCCACACAGTAGGTATTAATAGAAGCAACACATTTATGTATATACCATACTTTGCAAGACGGTGCTCACTCCTCCTTTTCCGAGACGGTTTCATGACGGTTTCATAAAAAACAACGACCAAGTGAGCGCCGACAAGACCCCCACAGCAAACCCACGGCAAACGCTGATCAAAGGCAGCGACTACACCAGCACGACAGCACGCCATAATGAACTCGCCGAGCGGCACCAACCAACGTGTGCAAGGGGAGCCTACTGTCTTGTGGCCATAAACTGCAATACGGCAATGAGTAATGAGACATGATATGATACCAGACATGTGATAACAGCAGCAGCGCGAAAACAAGAGGATACAACAACAACGACAACAACGACAGCGGCGAAAGCGCTCAAAAGCAGCGACTACAACAGCACGGTAGCACGCCATGATAAACCCGCCAGCCGAACGACAACAAAAACGAAAACACTCAAAGCAGCAACGCGAGGACAACAGGATACAACAACGACAACAATGACAACGGCGAAAACGCTCAAAAGCAGCGACTATTACAGCAGCATGGCAGCACGCCATGATAAACTCGCCAGCCGAACAACAACGTCAACAACGAAGACGCTCAAAAGCAGCGACTATTACAACAGCACGGCAGCACGCCATACCATGAGAAAACTCGCCAGCCGACACCAACCAACGTGTGCACCTGGAGCCTACTACTGTCTAAATAAGGCCATTATACAAAACAACAACAACAACAATGTGAAAGCAAAATAAACAGCGACAACAACACAACAACAACAACAACAACAACAACAACAACAACAGCGACAACAGCGACAACAGCAGCGACAACAGCAATGTCAGAACAAAATAATCAACAACGACAACCACAACCACACAACAACAACAACAACAACAACAACAACAACAACGTGCGGGTCTTTAGGGGCGTTGGTTGCTCCCAACGCCGCCTCCATTTCACCTGCCAAACCCGCGACCACTCCCAGCCTCTGGGCCGCCCCCTCGTCCGGCGTTGTCCATCAATCTCGCTAGCACGGCAGCGTTAGGGGGGGGGGGGACGCTTGCTCCCATGGCCCGTGCCTCGGCCTCGAGATCTGCCAGCTTCCTAAAGCGCCATTGCACGGGGCGGGGGGGGGGGGGGGGGCGTTTTCATTTGTTGCTTGCCTTAGTCATTTGACCATTGACCACGCATCCCTTTCGAGACGGAGCAACGTTCCTACTCCTGATAGAGACACCTCCAACATCTGGGCGCTCAGTAAGTTGTTTCCATATATTACAAAGTTTTTTTCTGCTTATCCTGTCCCCTTCCTGCTTCGCCTCCTTTGGCCACCATCTATCTCCTAGCATAGCCATCGTTTACTCATTTGTTGCTTGCCTTATGCAGTAATTTGACCGTTGACCACACATGCATTTGGAGGCGGAGCACCGTTCCTACTCCTACTCCTATTAGATAAAGCTTCAACAAGCTTTTTTAGCTAATCCTACCCCCTTCCTGTTTTCGCTGCCTGTGCCCACCATCTACCTCCCAGGATAGCGATCGTTTTCTCGCTACTATCTGGTGTACCAAACTTCTCCATGTCACATTCGTCTATTTTCCTCATCTCCTCTAACACATCCCGTTCCTCATTGTAATGTGATCTACAGGGGGTATGGTAACAAGCAAGGCCGCCCATTGCGCCGCAAGGAAAAGCGATAAAGTTCAGACACTGATTTGATATGATATGATATGATATGATATGATATGATATGATATGATATGATATGATCTGACCTGACCTGATATGGTACGATATATGATACGATACGATACGATATGATATGATCTGACCTGACCTGATATGATACAATATATGATACGATACGATACGATATGATATGATATGATATGATACGATATGACATGATATGCTATGATATGATATTATATGATATGACATGCTATGATATGATATGATATCGCAACAATCGGCATGGTGAGGGGGTATATAGAGTGGGACCCCGTTACGTACAATACACCGTGAACCCGCAGCCGTCGTCGCCTCGCAAGCTCGCCAGACGAACAGGTGTCACCAGACACGGGACAAGAAAAAAAACGACTAAATGAAAACAGCTCCTCCCCCCCCCCCCCCCCCCCCTCCCGTCCTATCTCTACAACTCCACAGTAGTACTGCAGACACCGAGCCTGACCTCTTGGCGTCTTGCCCTGGCACCAAATGTGTCACGAAAAGTTCATGTCTCGATACATATCATCATCGCCCTCCTCGCTTGGGAGTCGCAGAGGTGAGCTCGCGGCGCTACCGTCCGCGCTTCCGCCTGCAAGACATGACAGCAACACAAGACATAACAGCATCACAAGCGAACCAGCAAGACGCGATTAGGTAAGCTTGCGGACATGGCAGCAACACAAGATATAACAGTAACGCAAGCGAACCAACAAGACGCGATTAGGGCAATAAGCTTGCAGACATGGTGGCATGGCAGCGCCCTCCCCGCCCGGCGGCTGCACTAGAACGGCCGCCGCCGCCGCCTCTGCCCCTGTTGAATGAGGGGGAAATGGAAAGCGAAGCACCGAAGCATCGCGAGTGCGCGGCACGTGGTCAGATCAAGCTGCAAGTTAGTTTTTGGGGGGGATGAGCAAAATCAGTTTTTATTTACCCATTCCGCCAAAAGGGTATGATATGAACCACCATTGTTCCCTCAGCCCTAAGCACTCAATTTCCACACAGTAGGTATTAATAGAAGCAACACATTTATGTATATACCATACTTTGCAAGACGGTGCTCACTCCTCCTTTTCCGAGACGGTTTCATGACGGTTTCATAAAAAACAACGACCAAGTGAGCGCCGACAAGACCCCCACAGCAAACCCACGGCAAACGCTGATCAAAGGCAGCGACTACACCAGCACGACAGCACGCCATAATGAACTCGCCGAGCGGCACCAACCAACGTGTGCAAGGGGAGCCTACTGTCTTGTGGCCATAAACTGCAATACGGCAATGAGTAATGAGACATGATATGATACCAGACATGTGATAACAGCAGCAGCGCGAAAACAAGAGGATACAACAACAACGACAACAACGACAGCGGCGAAAGCGCTCAAAAGCAGCGACTACAACAGCACGGTAGCACGCCATGATAAACCCGCCAGCCGAACGACAACAAAAACGAAAACACTCAAAGCAGCAACGCGAGGACAACAGGATACAACAACGACAACAATGACAACGGCGAAAACGCTCAAAAGCAGCGACTATTACAGCAGCATGGCAGCACGCCATGATAAACTCGCCAGCCGAACAACAACGTCAACAACGAAGACGCTCAAAAGCAGCGACTATTACAACAGCACGGCAGCACGCCATACCATGAGAAAACTCGCCAGCCGACACCAACCAACGTGTGCACCTGGAGCCTACTACTGTCTAAATAAGGCCATTATACAAAACAACAACAACAACAATGTGAAAGCAAAATAAACAGCGACAACAACACAACAACAACAACAACAACAACAACAACAACAACAGCGACAACAGCGACAACAGCAGCGACAACAGCAATGTCAGAACAAAATAATCAACAACGACAACCACAACCACACAACAACAACAACAACAACAACAACAACAACAACGTGCGGGTCTTTAGGGGCGTTGGTTGCTCCCAACGCCGCCTCCATTTCACCTGCCAAACCCGCGACCACTCCCAGCCTCTGGGCCGCCCCCTCGTCCGGCGTTGTCCATCAATCTCGCTAGCACGGCAGCGTTAGGGGGGGGGGGGACGCTTGCTCCCATGGCCCGTGCCTCGGCCTCGAGATCTGCCAGCTTCCTAAAGCGCCATTGCACGGGGCGGGGGGGGGGGGGGGGGCGTTTTCATTTGTTGCTTGCCTTAGTCATTTGACCATTGACCACGCATCCCTTTCGAGACGGAGCAACGTTCCTACTCCTGATAGAGACACCTCCAACATCTGGGCGCTCAGTAAGTTGTTTCCATATATTACAAAGTTTTTTTCTGCTTATCCTGTCCCCTTCCTGCTTCGCCTCCTTTGGCCACCATCTATCTCCTAGCATAGCCATCGTTTACTCATTTGTTGCTTGCCTTATGCAGTAATTTGACCGTTGACCACACATGCATTTGGAGGCGGAGCACCGTTCCTACTCCTACTCCTATTAGATAAAGCTTCAACAAGCTTTTTTAGCTAATCCTACCCCCTTCCTGTTTTCGCTGCCTGTGCCCACCATCTACCTCCCAGGATAGCGATCGTTTTCTCGCTACTATCTGGTGTACCAAACTTCTCCATGTCACATTCGTCTATTTTCCTCATCTCCTCTAACACATCCCGTTCCTCATTGTAATGTGATCTACAGGGGGTATGGTAACAAGCAAGGCCGCCCATTGCGCCGCAAGGAAAAGCGATAAAGTTCAGACACTGATTTGATATGATATGATATGATATGATATGATATGATATGATATGATATGATATGATCTGACCTGACCTGATATGGTACGATATATGATACGATACGATACGATATGATATGATCTGACCTGACCTGATATGATACAATATATGATACGATACGATACGATATGATATGATATGATATGATACGATATGACATGATATGCTATGATATGATATTATATGATATGACATGCTATGATATGATATGATATCGCAACAATCGGCATGGTGAGGGGGTATATAGAGTGGGACCCCGTTACGTACAATACACCGTGAACCCGCAGCCGTCGTCGCCTCGCAAGCTCGCCAGACGAACAGGTGTCACCAGACACGGGACAAGAAAAAAAACGACTAAATGAAAACAGCTCTCGGTTGCGATCGCTCGCTCGCTCGCGCTAAATATTAAGGCACGCATGCATTGACAGAGGCGATCATATTGGCGCAGAAGCCGACACCACCCGCCGCCTCCATGAGGCGGGGTCCCGCTGCAGGTCTACTTCAAGGAATGGGCAGACTCGGCCGGGCTGCACGCTCAAGGTTGTCCGCAAGGGCAATCAATATGTGTCGCTCGGTCGCGTGAACACACGCACCAAGTCCGGTCGTGCTCTGTCTGTCTGTCTGACTGACTGACCTTGCTTGCTCTTGCACTTCCCCCGCCCTTGCCGCCGTCTGTAGAACGAGGACCTTAGCGGACAGGCTGTGTAGCATGTTCCGGTAGCGCGCCTGTTCCGTTTCCGGTTTTCCCTTTTCCTTCATCATCTGGGCGCAAGTAGGTATTGTACATTATAAGACAAGGGTTTGGGAAACGTTAAGGATACGTAGGATGGTAGGATGATAGGATGATAGGGTTCACCCTCCACTAGGGCGTTGCTGTACGGTCTCGGACGACCGAGCAACCCTATGGTCTTCGATCACTCAAACTCCTGACAAATTATCGTACAGAAAAGGTCTCGTTGATTGATCTTCAAATTCACCAGAAAGGTCTCGTATTAATAGGGGAAGGCGCGATGGAGCATGGCATGATATGACACACAAGGACGACGGTAAAAGTAAGCTTAGGACGAGAACACTCGCACAGGAAAACGCGCGCCGTCGAGAGAAAACAAAACACAAGCGGGTGACAACCGACAACAACAACAACAACAAAGATACTGCTGTGGAAAGGTAGCCACGTTCCTTCGCACCGTGCCTGGTACATACAAGGCACAGCAGTTGCATACAGTAGTGCGGGCCAATTCGGCGAGTTTTCGGCCACGTACTGCTGTTACACTGATCCTGTACGTACGGGAGAGGGACAGCACCCGTCGGGTTTCGTAGAGACTTACGGCTTACGACAGAAAGGATTGGGGCTGTCTACAACTCCGCTTGTCGACACCCCCGTTGGCAACCTTAACCTGCCAAACATATCCCACACTAACTCCAAGACTAACTCCAACTACTGGAGGTTGTCCCTCAAACTGTGGGTGCAGTACGAAAGAGGTTACAGTAGGTTACAGTAGGTCACAGTAGGTCGCACTAGGTAACACAGTAGGTCACAGTAGGTCGCAGTAGGTTACAGTAGGTTACACAGTAGGTCACAGTAGGTCGCAGTAGGTTACACAGTAGGTCACAGTAGGTCGCAGTAGGTTACAGTAGGTTACAGTAGGTCACAGTAGGTCGCACTAGGTTACACAGTAGGTCACAGTAGGTCGCACTAGGTTACACAGTAGGTCACAGTAGGTCGCAGTAGGTTACAGTAGGTTACAGTAGGTCAAAGTAGGTTAAAGTAGGTTACAGTAGGTCGCACTAGGTTACACAGTAGGTCGCAGTAGGTCGCAGTAGGTTACAGTAGGTTACAGTAGGCCAAAGTAGGTCAAAGTAGGTTAAAGTAGGTTACAGTAGTACTTCTATCACGTAAATAACCTCTACGGCCACTCTCGCCGTATCTACCCAAATACTACCGAACCTATTCCGCAGCTTCCAAGGAACTTCTAGTAAAACTTCTGAGAAGCCAGGCGACATGCAGCGACGCTAGAGCGGTGTCTTCGCAAAACAAAAAAAGACAAAAGTCAGAGCCGACTAACACACAGCACGCACAGAGCAAGCACAAGGGACGCGTAGGGGAGCACGTCGCAAGCTCGCGGTAAGCACACGGCAAGTAACCACACGGTAAGCAAGCACACGGTGAGCACAAGTGAAGCACACGATGAGCAGACGGTGGGCAAGCACACGGCGAGCAGACGGTGAGCACATTGACAGGCACCTTGAGGAAGCCGTCAACTTTCTCTCGCTTCTTCTTAGTCGTGGCCAGCTGCTCCGTGGCGACCTTAACGCGCTCCTTCAGCAGGATCAACAGTCGCTGCTGCGCCACCACATCGCGGGTCTTCGATGCCTGCGCCTGCCACACGCAACAGAGGAGACCAGGTCGACGGGGGGACGGGGGGGGAGAGAGGGGGGGGGAGAGGGGTCAGGTAAACACCATCAACCCAAAAAAAAAGCAAAAACGTTGACAACGAAAGCGTGGGGATACAGGAAAAGGAAAAACGAAACACCAAATTTCAGTGTCCATCGCGGTATACGTACCTGGTACCGGGTACTGGTTATCCCGACAAAGCCGATATCAACCAACACCAATACGAGTATCAATCAACAACGCGAGGGCCAAACAAGCGCGCGCGCGGTACCCCGGATATCACGACCCACAACAAACAAGCCACTCGCTGCCCCCCCCCCCCCCCCCCTCCCAAAGCGCACACACAGCAGGCAACGGACAGCAACTACGGAAAAAGCGCACAAAAACAGACGCCGCCAAACGAAAAAAGGGGTGTGAGGTTGCGCCTCACAATGAGAGTCTCGTGCGCCTGTTTCCTCGATGCCAGGGTGGCAGCAGCTTCAGCCTTCGCAGCCGCAGCCTCTTCCGCCGCTGCAGCCACCGCGGCAGCCTCCGCTGCCGCAGCAGACTCCCCTGAATCAACGTAGTGCGGGTCCACGTCGACCAGGTTGACCTCGCTAATCTCCACCGCGATAAAACGGTTTCCAAGCACAGCCTTCGGAGACTGGTAATGAAGAAGAAGAAGAAAAAAAAACAGCACGGGGGCCGCCACCGGCCAGACGGACGTATTAGCGGACGGATCAAAACGAACGGGGGGGGGGGGCGGAGGGTCCGTAAATCGAAGGTTCTGAAACACGATTTTTTAACACCTCGTACGGATCATGATTTGTCTGATCTGTCTACAGTACAGATCATCTACAGATAGATCATGATCTAGATCATCTACAGATATATCATGATCTAGATCATCTACAGATAGATTACGATTTAGATCATATACAGATAGATAATGATCTAGATCATCTACAGATAGATAATGATCTAGATCATCTACAGATAGATAATCTAGATCGTCTAGTTCCTCACCTGCCGCTGTCAAAGGTTGTGCAGGATCTGATCATGATCTGCATAATACAGACCCAACCCAGGAAACACGTGTTACAGCGGATCATGCACAGATTATGAGGGTCCCACCCGGCAACATGAGTAGACCATACACATCATACATATCATACAGATCATCTGCCCTAAAAGGTCTACTGCTTACAGATCATGGAGTGGGAATCGATCATCTGTGCGAGGCGTGATGAGAACGGTAAGGCAAGTTCGTCTGGCTACTACGTACGCAGCAAAACGCCCTTTTGCCTCTGGAAGAGCGAACAGTTCCTGGAGCTGGTTGCATCCCACCGTTATTCTATACCGGTACCAGGCATGATGTACAGGATACAGGTCCTATCGAAACGGCTACTTGAGCCATCCGTGTGTGGTGGCACAAGCACCAGCAAGCTTGCTACAAGTGGCGGTGGCTTCGGGGACGGGCGACACGGCACGCGTCACTGTGTGCTCGCTAAGCGCATCGACAAACCCCACCGCCGCGTTCGCCCAAAAGAAATGTCCCCAAGCCTCAAACGGCATTTTCTAGGAGTGACAAAAAAAAAAAGTGCTCCTCACCAGCAGCACCGCCAGCAGCACCAACACCAGAAGCGTTTTACCCCCCTTCTTCCCCCCCCCCGACACACCCATAGACGTAGTGAACACATAAAAGAAAACACCGAAATTCCAAAGAGACACACGCAAGGAAGGCAGGGAAGAAAAAGCTCACCGCCACACAAAGTTCGGCTTGGCGAGCGCTCGCGAACTGCACGAGGGCCTCCTTTTCCCCGTTGCCCCCCTCCTCCGGTCTCACAAGCCGGAGTCGAATGTCGACGATCTTGCCGAACTGGACGAAGTGCTGCGACAACTCCACAGGCCCGACATCCGCAGGCACCATGCTGCACCGAACCGTAGCCCGCACCTTACGCTTCGGACCTGGCGCTGTCCACCCCCCCCCCCCCCCCCCCCCCCCCCCCCCCCCCGCCGCTGCCACTGTCTCCTGCCCCGCATGTCTCGCGTCACTGCCATCACGCTGGGGATTCCCTGTATTGCTAGAGCCTTTCCACCCCTGGGCCTCGCCACGTCCCGCTTGGCCCGCGCCAAGCTGCGCGCGCTGTGACGAGAACCGGTCCTGGGAATGGTCCGACTGTCCGGGTCGTGCGCCCACAGACGAACCTGCGGACGGTCCTGCCGATCCGCGGTCGCCCGCAAAGTTCCTCGGTGCCTGTCCCGCCTGGGGGTCCCGCTGGTTCGCCTGGTTTTTCACGACGCCGAAGCCGCCCCACGCAAGTGCGCCGCCTCCCCCGTGCGGCGGTGTCCCCCCCCCGCCGCTCACCGGCGGCCGGCGGGCCTGGCCGTGGGCAGGGCCCATACCTTGCTGAAACTGCTGCGGCATCTGGTCTGGACGGGGCCGGACGTGGTCCTCGCCCCCCATCGCCTGCTGCGGTTGGCCGCCACTGCCGCGCGCGAAGTCTGACCCCGCTCCCCGCGTCTGCCCCCCTTGATGCTGCTCTCGAGCGTGCCCCGTCACGCCGCCACCGCCGATGCCGCCGCCGCCGCCGCCCACGCCCGGCCTAGAACTCGCCCCTTGAGGCGCGTTGTGAGCGCCTCTCTGCTGCGCCGCGTCTTGCGGCGGTGGGTGGCCCGGGCCTTGGCCTTGCCGCTTACCGCCGCCTGCTGCGGAACGGTCTTGCTGTTGCTGCTGTCCAGCCCAGCCTTGCGCCGTGCCCCCCCCGTGTGGCGAAACCTGAGGGCCAGGGCCTCTCGGCGAAAAATTCTGGAGCGAGCCGCCAGCAGGGGGGCCTCCACGGGGCATGCCATCCCTCCCAGGGTACTGCTGACCGCCAGGACCTAGAGCGCGGCCCGGGCCGCCGTGGTTACTGTCGGGACCCATGCCTGGGCTTCCTCTCGCAGGCCCGCCCACCAGCTCAGACCTTGCACCCTGCATGTCAGCGACCCCCTGTCCTGGCCTGCCGCCTGGGATCGACAGCGGTTCTGGCCTCCCACCCCTGCCGTCTTGGAGGCTCCCCCTGGCCGAACTCCCCTCTATAGCGTTCGTAGGCTGTACGCGTTGTTGCGGGCCCTGCCCTCGCTGCACGCCCGGCTGGTTGTCCATGGGGCTTCGGCGCGAGTCAGGCCCCTGGCGCATGTTGGGCTGCTGACGGATGCCAATACCACCGCCACCACCGCCGCCGCCACCAACACCACCACCACCACCACCACCACCACCACCACCACCCGCCATTCTGCCGTGCTGCTGCTGAGGGTCAGGGCTCCGGCGCGAGTCAGGGTTTTGCTGGCCGTCTCGTCCTTCTCCCGCCCCGCCATCACCGACCAGTGGCGCGCCAAGCCTGTCGAACACGCTTCGGCCCTTGCCCTGCTTAGCGTTGTGCGCGTCTTGCGGCCCCTGCCGTCCGGCCAACCCCTCGCGAAGATTTTGCGCCTGCCGCGCGTCGGAGCCGCGGCTCATCATCTCCTGAGGGGGTCCACGGTGTGCCCCCGGCCCCGGTCGGTTGTCAAACGCCTGTCTGGCGTCCAAACCCTGGCGCACGCCTTGTCCTTGTCCTTGTCCTTGCCCTTGACCTGGACCTTGACCTGGACCTTGACCTGGGCCCTGCCCGGGCCGCATATTCGGTGGGCCTTCAAAAACACCACCCGGACCTCGCCGCAACCCTTGACCGCTGTCCACCATGCCCGGGGGTCGACCGTCTTGCTGCGCTGGCCTGGGCAAGCCACTCCCATTCCCTTCTCTCTCCATAGACCTACGCTGTTGCCCCGCTGGGGGGCCGGTCGGGCCAAACGCGCGAGGGTCCGGCGTCGGCCCAAGGCCCGGGCTCCGCGCTTGCTGAGGAGGCCTGACCAGTAGCGCACCCCCCCCGCCCCGCCCCCCGCTTTCGGTAGGACCTCCTCGACCACCCCTCCCACCGACGGGACGGACGCTCCCCATCGGCGCTCCCGCCCCGCCCCTACCAGCGTTGGGTCCGGCTACGTTCGATCCCGCCGGTCGTCCGGGGCCGAGTAGACCCGCCCCAGGGCCAACCATTGGTGTCTGAGGTCCTGGCAGTAACGCCGCCCCCCGCCCTCCACCGTTTGGGCCCCCAAAGCCAGCTGTCGTTGGTGGCGTGGGGAGCAAGCCGCCGCCTCCGGGGGGAGGCTTGAACCCCGGCCCCATCTGCATCTGGCCGACGGGCATTCCGGGACCTCTGGGCATCCCAGCGACTCCAGGCATTCCGGGCCCGCCCGGCATCCCAGCCCCCCCCGGCATCCCGGAACCGGGAGCGACGAGCATTGCGGGGCCGCCCGGCATCCTGGGGCCGCCCGGCATTCCGGGGGCACCCGGCATTCCGGCCCCCCCGGGCATCCCGGGCCCCCCGCCTCCCATCGACACTACGACGTGATTCCCAATACCGTTAGGCCCGATGTTCCCAGGAGGACCAAAGCCGCCCTGGCCCATGCCTCCAGGTCCTCCACAGCGTTCATTGCCGCCCAACCCCCCCCACCCGCACCTTCCCCGCCCCACTGCCCGGGCCCCGGCCCCTCCCCTGCATCGCCCCAAGACCACCCCTGACGCTGACCCGGAGAGCCAGCGTAGAAGAACCGCCGATGCCCCGATACCTCCGCGCCCGCCCCCCACGTTCATCTGTTGAGGACCCCCCACGATCATTTGCTGAGGCCCTCCCGGGATCATCTGCGGTGGTCCCCCCATGTTCATCTGCTGCGGCCCCCCCTGCATCGACATAGGTCCCATGCCCCCGTTTCCTCGTCCTTGCTGGCCTTTGCCTCCTTGCTTCCCCCCCCGACCGCCCTTGCCCGTTGCACCGTTCGCGTTCTGCTTGTTCCCCTTCCCCTGTTTCTGTCCCTGTCCTTGACCCTGTCCTTGACCCTGTCCTTGACCCTGTCCTTGACCCTGTCCTTGACCCTGTCCTTGACCCTGTCCTTGACCCTGCCCTTGACCCTTCCCACCGCCCCGCTCATTGTCCACCCGTGCTCGCTTGGCGCTCCCGCCCGTCTTCTGGTTGTTCCGGCCGCCGGTAACGGCGGCCGCGGCAGGGGTTGGCTCTTCCAAGTGTTCCTCCCTCGCTCGACGCCGACTCCGCCTCGACCTGCCACCGTCTTCCTCGTCCTCATCCTCGTCCTCCTCCTCGTACTCCCTTTCCTCCTCATCTTGTTGCTCCTCTTGGTATTGCTCTTCCTCCTCGGCTTCTCCTCGCCCGTCCCAGCCGTCTGCATCCGCCATCTCTCCTTCCACATTGTTGGGTTCGTCGCCCCCCCCAACCCCGCCTCCACCACCGCCTCCACCACCGCCACCTCGCCAAATGTGCCCGAAGTTGCCGGTGCGAACGCCTTTGAGGAGCACGTCGGTGAAGTCGGCGCTGCTCTCCGCGAGGAAGTCGTCCAGCTTTTCCGTCCACTTTTCTCGCAGGTCCTCGTCCTGGTGCCGCACAAACACACAAAAAAACATCAACACCAACATCCAACATTAACTTTACGAAAACCAGTGCAGCAGTATGATATGTTGGTCAAGGCGGGTTTTTCGTAAACACGGGCGCAGATGTGCCATGTTGTCTTATCTGATGTTACCAAAGGTAAATGGTAAATACCTGGTATATAGCTGGTACGTACTCGTACGTAAGTGTATTATTGATAGTGTCATTGGTCATTTTTGTCACGCCAGTGTCATTCTACACCGGGTATATGTGTAATTACCACGCATGTATGTCCCGATTTTGAGTCACACACGGCACTATCGCATCGCGCGGATGAGAGGTGAGAGCCCTCAAGACCAGCGGATAAATTTCTCGACAGAAATACCAGGTGGGGTAGCAGGAACTACCTGGACAGCAGTGCAATAGGTATCAAAACGTGGTCTGGAGCTAGTCTGGAGGTACCCAGCGGGGGGTGTAAGACGTAGATTACACGAGGGTACGAAGCGTGTACCTTGCACTATATTAATACTGCTGTACACATGTCTGTACATACATGAACATTAATGCAAGTGTCTCCCCCACTTCGGAGGCCAGCCTTGACACTTCCTCAGCCTACTCTCAGCCTACTCTCAGCCGACGGGAAAATGGCGTTTTCCGGATCGGTCCGGGAATTATTTTTCTTCGTTGTTTCTTCGATTCATTTCTTCGATTCATCCAAAAAAAAGGAGAGGTGCTTTGCGCACGCAGCATCATGCGCGGCCGATGATAACTCGCCTTACACACACGGAACGAGATGGCACCAAATCTCCGAGGCTGTATGCATCATTGCTCTGAGAGTGACCATTGCGAAGGCTGAGAGACGCTGATCAACTGTGTCTGGACCTCTCGCCCGAAATGCGACAGCCTCACCAATTTATGTTTTTTCAAACTTTTTGCTTTGTGCACGCACGCAGCAGCATCCGCGACCGGTGATAACACGCCTTATTAGACGGATCGAGACGGTTTTCTTCCTGCACGCAAGACCTCTTGGCATTTGCAAGTCGCACTGCACCAATTCAACAACGTGTCTTCTATCTGATTCCACCTTCGTCTGATTTACTTCCTTGGGCGAGAGTAGCGAGCGGATATTCGTCTGATTTACTTCCTTGGGCGAGCATAGCGGGCGGCGTATAGCCGCCCGCGGAGCGCAGAATGGGCGACTAAAAACGTTGATCAACAAACGCTACCACGAGTTTCGACCTATATAAACTCGATTCCCACCACATTCTCCCCGACTAAAACCTGACTTACATCTCAGGAATCAGGAACCCCGATGAGACTCTTCAGTATCCAATTTTCTCCGACTTTCTCGGTACCGGAATGATCGCATTGCTCTCTCATCGTTCCTTTTTCGGTGTTTTCTACAGTAAGTGAGTGAGTTTTACGTACAGGTTCTTGAACATGAGATATTCCCTTTTTTGTGGAATAAAGGTGATGATCGAACCACAGACCTCACTCTTTAAAATCTCACGTCCTGCCGACGACGCCATTGTTCGTAGGGCAAGGTCGTCGTAGGCTAAAAATATTGATCAGTCAGTAAACGCTACCACGAGTGTCGACTTATTATACACTCGATTTCCACCACATCGGATAGTTGGCAACTGCTGGAGTAACTAGCCAACTACAGCACCTACTGTAGCTGGCGACTTTTAGTCATCCAACTCACAACTCTACGTCGTAGTAATTGCAGATACTGCTGTACCGATACGTGTGACGGTATGTGACACCAGTACCTGGTGCAGCAGTAGTATGTGATACCAGTACTTGGTACAGTTCTGCAGTGGGTACCGCGAGTTAAGAGCGCCCCGTGACAAGCCAAACCAGGCGTAAAACGCTCTTGTCTGTAGTGGGAAATGTACCAGGTACCAGGTAGGTTGTAGTGTAGGCGGGACATACCTATTTGACCGAACGCTGGGCGCTATGATGAACTCGGGGTACCCACTGCTGTGTACCTGGTACACTGCTGCTGTACCAGGTATAAGGAACCAGGTCCCGCTGTACGTTAGCGGCGAGGGGATGCAGGCCCTTCTCATCTCGTATGATATGTATGTTCGTAGAGACGCAGGAATAGGCTGTAAGATGAGCTCCACGCTATGATACGAAAACGCTATAATATCGAACAGACCTATCTCCGCCTCGTGGCGTTGACTTGCTGTTGTGTGCTACTCGTGCCGCTGCTGCTGCTACCTCGTACTGCTGGACTCGTGCCGCTGCTGCTGCTACCTCGTACTGCTGGTGTATTTGCTGCTGCTGCTGCTGTGTTGATGTTGCGTGTGTGTTGCCGTGTTTAGAGTTTAGAGTGAGCCTTGTGTCGCCAGTTGCCAATAATAAACCACGGTTTCGCCTTGTGGCGGGACTATCTCAGGCATCGATAATTGGGCGAGTGTGGCGTGCTTGTGGAGTGGAGACCCGAATCAATGCACCAAGCGGAGAAAAGCTGAATGAGATACCGACACTCGACTTTTGCACCTGTCATCCTGTATCTGCGCTGCTCGGGTGGGGTTGGCTGTGTTGAAACTGGGCAAACAGGACAGATTGGAAACTGCGAATTGCTGTGTATGAAAGGCTACTCGTTAATATACCAGGTACAGAGTACCCAAAACCCAAATGATGGCGTGTGGAGAAACGCACACATCTCAGGTGTTTTCTACGAGTATTTGGTCTTCGGGTCCAAGCCCAACGGTATGATGGGGAATTTGACGCAACGCCATAGACCCGAGTTGCTGAGCCAACCTGACGCATTTCCAACTGGCATATACTTCTCAAGTTATTGCGAGTAGTCAGTCCAAAGTCTGCACCGAGGCAATAGCATTGATCCTCAAGGAAAGCAACGCGAACAATGACTACACGGAAAGAACGCACCGGTCCTTCGGCATCCCCCACGATAGCCTCCACATAGGCGACAAGTCCGTTGTCATTCTCGGGGTGGTTGGCGAGGCTCTTGCGGAGCCACGTCTTGAGCTTCTTCCTGGAATTTTTGTTCATTGTGGTCTCCTTGAATGTCCCAATCCGACCCTGATTGGGTTGCCCCTACTCGGTGTTGCCGTTGTTGCCGCGTTGCCTTGATTTTGCCACAAGTTGGGTAGACCTCACCACCAGAAAGGCGTTTTGTTGTCGGGGTTCTCACAGTAAAAACCCCGAGAAAGTACACCAAAAGTATGTCCCACTACTGCTCGCCGTCTGCTACTCCGTTTCCAAGGCTAGTTGGCACCGTAACGTCTCAGCACAGCAGCATTTGCGAGACCGGCGTGAGCTTCAACCGTGAGTGGCAGCGGGGTCTGTGCTATTGCGCAAACCATTAATTTTTCTGGGTGCAAAGTCGCGACAATGAAACGAGCGATCGATTGCAAACCCTCTCAATCTACAGTTTTTTTCGGATGGTTTGGAGGCTACGATGGAGATAAGAGGAGACGCAATTTGACCGCTGCCCCGCCCCGTTGCATTCCCGCGGCCTCTCCCTCTCCCCTCGTTCCCAGGTTTTTGGCCATGACTCTCTCGGACAGATTCGATCAGATGGAGGCGAAGCGTGTAATCGTAAAACCAGGTGACATAACCGCAGTATTTTTCAGCGATACCACCCGTTCCGCGATATCATAGCTGTGTTTTTGTTATTATGTTTGCGTTTTTTTTTGCGCTTTCAACAGACGGGCGATGCTTACGATGGCAAAGTCTGCCCCCTGTGTGTTGTATGTTTGCATCCAGTGCATCGCCAAGGAGATGCCCACGGCTGCCCCGAGGTATATTCGGTACAGTGTGCGTCATTTGCGCCACTGTGCCTTGGGTAGACGTACGAATGAACCCCGTTTCCGTCCGCTTGGAGAGGGGGAAAAAAATGGGAAAAATGGGACGAAAATGGGACGAAAATTGAAAATGTTACGATAATGTGCCGAATGGCTGACTAAAAAAGCGGAAATTCGGAAAGATCTCGGGATTGGGCCATCTGGACTGGGCGGAATGTCTCGTCTGTTGTGCTGTCTCGTCTTATCTACGAGGTACGTACTCCGTCTATATACCGTCTACCCTGTCGATACTCTCTCCTGAGCACTTTTTGTCTACAAGTACTACAGCAGTACATACCTGGTACTCGTTTACTGCTGTGTCCACGTACTGGCCCTGCTGTGCACAATTAATGCAACAAACTATTTTTAATAATACCATTATTTACGGCGTATATTCCGGTACTCTGTCCTACGTACGTGCACGGCCCAGTACGTATATTCTACTGCCGGTACTGTTTCCTGTATAAAACCAGTCGTTCACAGCAGTGCATTTAATACCAGTTTATTGGAACTTTGAAACGTGTACGTGTGTATACGTACGAGAAGCTTACGGACGTCCGACAACACGCCATCCCATATAGCATGGTAGTAATGTATTTTCAACGGAAAAGCTTCACGACTGAAGCAATGAGTAAACGAGAGATCAGAGGTAGGATCCTGATTTTAATTACCCGGGTATCCGGGCGGGTCCTACCCGTTTGACGGGTAGGGTCCGAGCTCAAACCCCCCGGGTTTTCGGTGCCTGCGGGTAATGGCGCCGTCGGAAACCGGGTACCTGCGGGTTTTCGTACGTTGTATTCCCGGTTCATTATGCCTGTACAGTATCTCTTGGAAACCCTTTTTAAAACACACTATAAAACACACACTCGTACATACCATGTTAATAACACACACTCAACGGCGAGTCCATCACGAGGTTTTGTGAAGTTTTTCGGAGCGTGCGGGCAAGGGCGTCACGGGTACCCGCGGGTTTTGCGGGTACCCAGGGTACCCGCGGGTATTTGTTGTATCCCCCGTTCATTATCCCTCTCAGATATCTCTACGGTAGGACATGTTTGAACCTCACATTATCACAAATCTCGTGCACACCAACACACACTCAACGGTGAAGGCTTTGCCTATCCTACAGTAGTGTGCTTCTGCGAATCCATCTATCTAGCCGGGTGTGCAGCGATGCTGGCCCCGGGCTCCTGCTGAGTTTAGGGGTGTAGGTGTGGGTAAACTCTTCTTTGCGAGAAACCATAACCATGTATTACTCATTTTCTTTCATGCTTGTTTGTTGTGTCTTCGTGGCACTGAAGCAGGGAGAAAAACATAGAAATAAATATCCTGGGTACCCGGTCGTCACAATGACATTACCCTGCGGGTAGGGTAGGATCCGGGCTCCAAAATATAGCGGGTACCCGTTTCTGGCTGGTACCCGCAGAGTCTTACCTCTACGAGAGAGGGAAGAGATACGAGGGAAAGACGGGGAATTTGCCTTCTTGTGATCACGGATGCGAATTCCCTAGTCTGTACTCCAGACCAGGCCCTCCTTACTTGGTATACATGCACCTGGTTCTCCTTACCCTCAGGAATGCACATGTCCAGACGTGCACGGCTTCGATGCGACCGGATTATTGTGGAGAACCCTCACATTTCCACCCCCCACCCCAAATGCTGTCTTTGCGTCACAACGCGCAACAATGCCGTACGTAAATACCCGAGGATGTTACCTGACGTTGAAATTCACGAATTTGGCGCTTATCGTTGCCGGCCGGACATACCGCCTGTCTTTACTGCTTTCCCTTACGTACTGCCTACGTTGACTCCCTGCCTTTTTTTTTCTCCTCCGTCCTGTGTCCTGCCCCCGTTTTCTTGTTGCCTCTGTTTTCCGTCTACAGTTTACAACATGGGGGCTTCCCAGCGGCGAGATGACGTCGATGTCCGCCGCAAGGTCGGCCGCCAGACACAGTTTGACGTGAGTCACTATCTTGCTGCTGTACTAAAAAAGTTGGTGGTCATATTTACCTATGACCATGATATATACGTCCCAGGTATATCCCAGGTATGCATTATTTATAGGCTAATAGTGCCAGAAGGCAAGTCACAGATCGCATCGCCCTCAAAAATTGGTCATATTTACCACACTATGGTACGTCCCTGGTGCCAGGTATGCATTCTTTATAGGCTAATAGTGCCGGAAGGCAGTCACATATCGCATCGCCCGCAGGCAACCGCCACGTACCACAGCGGCTCTTATCGGGATGCTATATTTACGCGTGAATGGTGTCTAATACCACACCTTTGTCGACCATTCTCCCCGCCACAGGCACGCCGTCAAGGCATGACCAACCCCAAGCCGGCCATGCGCGCCGCGCAGTTGAAGATGGTGGCTCCTAGGCAGCTACCGCCGCCGCGCCAAAACAACAACTACGTGCAGGGGAGGGGACGGGGACGGACCCAGATGGTGGGAGGTGGCAGGGTAAGTTATGACTTATTAGCCGCCAGGACAACCCGCTGCCGTTTTTTTTTTTTTGCTCTTTTCAAGTTCGTCGGGACGACGCTGTGGTCGGCTTTGATTTGCGTTTTTGTCATGTGATACGTACTGGGTACACCTGGCGGCATATTCACCATGAAAGAGAAGAAGTGGAGTAGAGTTGGGGTATATGGCAGTCGGCATTTCTACTTTACACTAGACTAGTAAAAGCAGTAGCAGCAGTTCTACAGTAGTATTACGGGGGACCATAGTAAATAGGACCAAATATTGTTGGTAAAAAATTGTAAATATTTAGGTTTTGTGTTTACGGTAGGTCCTATTTACTATGGTCTCCCGTAATAGTATAATTAATGCCGGTAGTAGTAATAGTGCTTTTTCGCACAGGAATATTGGTACAGGGTTGGATGCCTCGGGACACCCTTAGGTATCCCAAAGCGCACCATGCCCCCACATACTGTACTGTTGCACGCCCCCGCCCCCGCAAAAACCTATCACCCGAGCTCCACCCGTACCACAGCAGTAACACCGACCGACCAAGCTCCGCCGCCGTCCCCACGTTGCCCTTCCCCTTCTTCCCTCGAAACTCGTTTGCCTCTTCCTCATCTTCCCCCTACTACGACCGACCGACCGACCGACCGACCGACCACTACGATTACTACGACCACGACAACAACTACGACAACAACGACACACGCGCACACAGATGCAGAGGCCCGGAGGCATGCCGCCCCGCACAAACAACCAGAGACTACCCGGAGGACGGGGAGTACCCGCCGGACGGGGAGCACCCGCCGGACGCGGCCCCGGACGTGGCCCCGGACGTGGTCCCGGCCGTGGCCCCGGGCGCGGCCCCGGCCGTGGTGCCGGTGGGGTCGGTGGCCGTGGAAACATGAATGCTGGTGGCCGCGCTGGCGGTCGTGGAGTTGGTAGCGCTGGGCGCGGAGGGGGTAGAACGGGCGGGCGCGGGAACAAGTCGTCAACACAGCCGGCGAAGACGACGAACTTGGACGAAGGCCTCGACGAATGTGAGCAGGCTCTGACTGACTGACCTCCGTCGGAGAGGGAAGGGGGCGGATGCGCCGCCGCGGCAGGCGGCGATTCGCTGAAGCGGTCGCCGCTTTCTATGGGCGTGTGGCTCAACCGGAAAGGCATGAGGGAGAAAGGAAAGGAAAGGAAAAGGAAAGGAAAATGAAAGGAAAGGAAAGGAAATAAATGAAAAGGAAGGAGGTGGAAAGGACGAGGGTGGGGCGGGCTATCCGACTCCACCTGGTTTTGCTTCCGACTCGTCTTCTTCTACCTCCCCCTCTTCCTCTCCTCCTTGTTCTTCTTTTTGTTTTATAGTCCTTTCTTCGTGACGGGCAACGCAATCACGTCATATCGTTGTCGACTTGGTGCTTTCCTTGCGTAACGCCACGCCATCATCGTCGCGATAGCGGCGGCGCAGTGTGATGCAAAAGACACCTGCAGACACCTACAGCGGGTACATGGGGAGAGGGAGCCATGAGAGGACGTTGTTCTTCATCAACGTTCGCGCCTCAAGCCCCCGAAAATTCCCTGCGCCCGAGGACAGCGGCGATGGTGTGAACCGCCGCCGCTGCGGGCGGCAGTGCCCATTCGAGCTGTCACGCCCCGCGTTATTTCAGTACGCGGAGCACGAGCGCGGAGGCTATCAGGCGCGCCATTCTCGAATCGAAGCACCCTCGTATTTCCTCGGAAAGCGCCAGGAACTCCGCCGTGATCTTGCCACTGCTGTGTCTGCACCCCCCCTTCCTTTGTTCCTTTCAAAGCGGCGGGAGAATTGGGGGAGGGGCGTGCGCTTAGACCGGTGTCAGTGTCGGTCGCCGGTGTGCTGCGATCCCTCGCGTGGCTATGTATGATACTACGGTAGTATGGGCCTGTCTTGGAAGGCGTGTTGTTGTGCATGCCCGGTGGTGCATCTCTCCCTCCGGTTGCGATGCTGCGCGCGAGGAAGACTTGACGCAGGCAGCGGCGTGTGCCGCGCGTCACAAAGGCAAAGGACCTTTTTTTAGGAGGTTTACGTTTTGCCAGACTCCCCCCCCATGAAACAACAGTTCCGAGGCCCGTCTGCTGGAGAGACCAGACCGTTTCACAGCGTGCCAGCTCATGTGACCTTTGGTTGCAGCTTCGCGGGAGTGTGGTTGCAGCTTCGTGAAGTTTGGTTGCAGCTGTGTGGAGTTTGGTTTCAGCTCCTACGGTGCCCGTAGGGGACCTCGGATGGTTTGTTTCGTCGACGTGACCGGGGGGGGGGGGGGGGGGGGCTCCACCCTTACCATGCTCGTCTGGACTGAGCCCGTAGCGTACAAACCGAAAGCGGTTCCGAGCGACGCGCCGACCACCACCTCTCGCTGTAAGACGGGTTTTCCTTCCGCGTTTGGCGTTCTCGGCGAAAAAAAAAATCCGGGATTTCTTACCGAGGAGGGAAGAAATCAGTTTTTTTCGTTGTTATTTCGGTAGTTGCTTGACTTCTTACCTACGCAGCATCTGGGGGAGAGGGTGGAAGGAGGATTCACCCCGGGTTTTGTGGGTTTCTTGGAGGCATCATTTTTCTGCCCTGGCGGCGGACGTCCTGAGGCTTTGTTGCTGGTGTCGGAGGCGCTTTGTTGCGGCGGGGCTATATGGAGCGGCGAAGACAAATCGCACCTGCAAGCGCTCCGCTTTTTTTCTGGCGAAGTCCTCGCCCGCTCCTCTCTGCCCACGTGTTTCCGCCGTGTTTCGCCATGCATGTAACAGTAGTGTTGGAGCCATTCAGAACTGAAAAATAAATCCACACTAATTCCAAGTAGTGTGTCCCCAAATATGTGGGACCAGTTCTTAAGGGGTTAAGCCGTTTCGGGGAGGCGTACTGTATGTATGCGGCGTAAATGGTGACTCTTTGGCTGCTGCTGTTTTTTTTTTTTTTTTTTTTTTTTTTTTTTTTTTTTTTTTTTTTTTTTTTTTTTTTTTTTTTTTTTTTTTTTTTTTTTTTTTTTAGTGATGTTGTTGGGGGTGGTGTAACGGTTTTTGTGCCGTGGCAGATGCTTGAAGTGCGTTCCGTTGGTACTTGCCTCGACCGTCAGTTTCAGGTGCGCCCAATCTCGACTGAAACTTGCCTCGCGACTGTGGTATATATGTAGCAGCTGAGGTGCACTGGCACTCTTTTAACAGCAGGCTTTATTGGCGTGTCTCCTCGACCTCACAGCACCCCACTTTCTAACCCCCGCCCCCCTCCCTCCCCCCTTTTCCGGCGTACCTCGTCCGCTTTTTGTGTCCTTGGTATCCCCCGCCCCCTCCCTATTTTTTTTTTTTTTTTTTTTTTTTCTCGCGCCGAAAAAAAAAACAGACTGGTTCAAAGCGGGTAAGGGCCCCGACCCGAAGGTGGCGTCTATGGACAGAGGGCTCGACAGCTACTGGAGCAAGGCCGACACGCCGAAGACAAACGGGGACGCGGCTGCGGGCGACAAGATGGATTCTGATACGCCGGAAGCAGCGGCCCCTGTCGCAGGGGTTGACCCTGACATCTAAAACAGCCACCGTGCGTGCGTGCGACACACGCGTGGCGGCAGCGATACGTGTAGCAGCCGTGGCGGCGGCGGCGGCGGCAGCGGCGGCGGGGGGCGGCATGCGTAGCGGTGGACAGCGCGGGCAAGCGAGCGCCGTTTAGCTTTTGCCCTTGTTGATATTTGGCGTTAGTTTTTTCGGGGTCTTCGAGGAGGAAATGGTCTGTGTTTTTGGTGTTGGATGCACGAACGGGTTTCGTCGCGGAGGCTTGTTGGGCTGCATTTTTGTGGATCAGCTTGACAACTGGAGGACGTGTTCTGCAGGCGTGTTGGTTTGCATTTTGCGCATCAGCTTGACAATTTGAGCACGCACGTTGTTTTCTTTTTGTGGCGCCGCTCGGCAGGCAGGGGTGGGGGGGGGGAGAGGCGCAGGCTTAGGGGGCAGTACGTAGGGGGTGTGGATGAGGTCGAAGTTGCGTGCATCCTGCGCACCAACCGCAATGGCGGTGGTGATTTGGTATTTTCTGCTGTCGCGCTCGGCGTGGTATGACCACGATACGAGGCTGGCTGTGTTGATTGCTGTTGCTTTTGAGGCTGGAATGATGTGATGCTGCTAGATATAGTGCGTTCTTTGAGGGTCATCGTGACAGGAAAACGTCGGCATGTATGATTGGACAAGCACGTGTGACCGGAGCAAAGGATGAAAAGCAAAGCTGCGAGGTATTGGGAGCACGAACCCCGACTCGTTTCTGCTGCACGTACGCGTGCGGCGGGCACTCCTCGCGGTGCTCATCGTCGCGGGATCCCTTCCGACACTACAGTATAGTAGTACTAGTAGTCGCCCGACTCGAAGGCGCCGTGAGTAGGAAAACGTAAGACGCCACGGATACGCATACGTATTATCCCTACTGGGGCTATGAGAAGTGGATGAAGCTAGGTTTGTTTTTATTTCCGGTTTTTCGGTCGCGTACCGCCTGCCCTCTGAATCGATCGAGCTTTTCTGAGGGACGGGAGACATGCAATAACAGCAGGAACACCATACCCACCCATGGGCTGGGCTGACCTCCTCCAGTATGTTTGTGTGTGTTCTCGTAGGACGACCATTGGCGGTGTGTTTTGCCAACTCAGCTGGACATAAGTAAGCGAACACAACATATAAACGCCATAACACGGGGGGAGTGGGAGGGGGGGGGGTGTACTCATGTCGTGCACGGCCATGGTCGTATTACCATAGACCCTCTCATCCCTACAATGTCGGGACGGAGCACGTTGGGTTTCACCAACCAGGCAGACATTGCTTGCGCCAAGCGCGAAGCGCCGTGAGGTATTGGGCAAGTCGCATGGAGGGTGAGCTGCATCCTGCTACGAACCGCCTGTGAGGCGGACTGGGGGGCGGGGGCGGTCTTGAAGTTTTGCTGGACTGTGGAGTCACACATGGAGCGGAGTATTCGGGGTTGGGTTGGGTTGGGTTGCTCGAGGCTAAACCAAACAAAAATAATGATGATGTGAACGTTGGGTTACAATCTCATATCAACAGCAAGCAATCGTTTGGAAGATAGAAAAAAACAATAATAGGCTGCTGGGAGGGAAGCGGGAAAGGGGGTAGGTAGGTGGGTGGGTGGGTGGGTGGGTGGGTGGGTTGGTTCACGGTGACGCACTGGGGAGCAAGTAATTTACGTAATGCGTTTATTTTTTCCAAGGATTTATTTATGTAAGGATATTCACCACTAACGACGTGCAGCACACTTACTTTCTTTGTCAGGAGGCATAACAGCCGGTTTTCCTAATTGAGAATTGCCTTTCCGATGAGAATGAAAATCGAAAATATTGGTTTTTGAATTGTAAGAGATGTACTTCCCTTACAGTAATTTTCTTCACTGTAAACTATTGTCAGTTGTGACACCCGTCGATCACAAAAAAAAAAACGAAATCGGCATCGGCAGTCTCAATATATCGAGGATCCCAGAAAATCTGTATTTATGGGCGAGGGACCTCGCTCATAAATGAAAATTCCCTTCGATCCAGGGGCGTAAAAAAAAGAGAGAAAACGACACCACACACGTACGAGCTGGGCCAGCCAAGAAACGTACAAAGCTTCCTAAAGTCGAATCTCGTGAACCACTGCGAATTAGGCTACACAAATTTGAAGCGCTAACCGTGACATACCAGTGCTTGTGCAAAAAAAAATGGTATATGAAAAATTATATACATCTTTTTTTCTCGACTCGATCTCGCCGAGATATCCGCGAAAACTCGAAAACAACATTTTTTTCATTCTAATTTCGTATAAAAAATGTCATTTTCGATCAACATGAAATTTGGTGGAGACAATGCTGAAGACACAAGGAGAAGATCGATGTAAGTCTCGTT
>MEHQ01001881.1:625964-650638 GCA_008828725.1 Saccharina japonica | reverse complement strand
CAATACCTCGCACGTGCGTTTCGCGCTTGTGCGAAGCAATCGTCTGCCTGGTTGAGTGAAGAAAACCCAACCGCCGCTCCGTCCCGGATGATGTCAGCGATCGAGGTTCTATGGTCCATATCACCCTGTCAACCACCATCCGCCCCTGGCCAGTCCCACTGTCCCCCGCCGAATTCTGATGTCATCCCCCCTACGGGCCATGTCGCATAGCTCCGACGCTACTCCCGACCGGCCCCCCCCCCCCCCGCCCTCCCCCCGCGCCTCTTGCGGGATTCGTCCGAGGGAGGGAGAGCGTCCGTCGCTTCCCGGGACGCGGTAATCCGTTTCCTGCGGACGGGGAGAAGGGCGCTGCGGCCTCTCAGCTCATCACGCCAACGGTGAACTGCTCGCCCGGCGCATCGATGGCCCATGGTCGTGCTCGCTGTGCCCTCTCGCGCCACGCCAATTCGTCAACCCTTGGCGCGCCATGACAGGTCGCGCTGCGGCGCGAACCGCTTCCGATCGGGAAACGCGGCACGGGTTGCGTGCCGTACAGGCTCGAGGAGCGACCCAATCGCCGCCTCGCGCGAACCGCGGACGCCGCGTTCTTCCACTCGAAGGGATCCTACCTTGCCGCCGATCCATTAAGTAAAAAAAAAAATACTATTGTATTTTGGCATCAGGAGATCTTATATAAAGGTTATATAATATACGAGAGTTAATATACGAGTGTGGGCTTCGTAATTCGCGCTATTGCTGAAGCGAGGCAGCTGACGAACCTGCACATCGAGATATATATATATATCGCAAGTATAATATCACGAGTGTGGGCTTCGTAATTCAGCCGCATGCTGAAGCGAGGCAGTGACGAACCTGCACTCGAGATATCTCAATTACTATAATATACCGACGTTATATATTACGAGTGTGCGGCTTCGTAATTCAGCGCATGCGGTAAAGCAACGCAGCGACGGAAGCTCAGAGTAAATATCTGTCTCGATGCTGCGCGGGCAAGACACACTCAGACAAACCAACACGGCCGACGACATGTTCCTTACGTTACATCTAGAACTGGTATTGGGCGAGTCGCATGGAGGGTGAGCTGCATCCTGCTAAGAACCGCCTCTGAGGCGGACTTGAATATGGACGACAGCTTCAATGAGTTAATTTAATTTCTGGTGTGGCCACTTCCGGAGACAGCAATGGGTTTTACTATGTAACTGTCTCGCGGACGCCTTACCATATTAACACTACGTGATACGACCATTCCCCTTGTGCGGAACAAAGGTTCTCCACCCCGCACAAATGATCTACTCGACCGCCAGCTTTGGTGACCGCCAAAAAAAAAGAACAAAAAAAAACGGCACCCTGGTTGTCTAGCTCACGCAGCGAGTGGCGTGTTTTACAGCGTCGTTGCCAACCGACGCCAACCCAACCTATAAATATATCATATATATATCATATATTTATAGGGGGGGGGTGGGGTAATTAAAAAAAAAACTTGATTTATTGTTTTCAGGGATCACAACGGTCCGGTTTCTTCCCTCCAATATAGGGGGGGGGGTGTGGGGTATCTGGGATCCAGATCCGCGCATACACTCGTTCAATCCTTGATTTTTGGGCGAGGTACCTCGCCCATAAATGCCAATTCCCTTACACCCTCTGTTTAACGAGCTTGTCAAGGTTGACTTCGATTTTTGTTCGTGGAAGGATCGATACCTACCATCGAGGAACATATATTCTAGGTTAAACTTTGATTGTGAGCGAAATACAACTCGTAAAAAACAATCAAGTACTAAAATCGATTTCCATTCTCATCGGAAAGGCAATTCTCAATTAGGAAAATCGAAAATCGGCTGTTTGATGGAAAGCTTAAATATTTCCCTAGGTAGGGTCTTTTATACCTGGTATATATGACGGAAAGTACAACCTGGTATATATGACGGAAAGTACAAACAACGTTCATTATTGTGCTTGCTTGTGTCTCGCGTTCAGAGCTTAAATTATTTTACTCTCCATGAACGATGATTGTCGCAATTTTGCATTTTTTTTTTGTCGTACGTATTATCCAAGAGAAGATGCGGAAAGATAAAAACGCCGCCTGAAAAAAAACATTTCGTTCGTTATGTATCAACTGAAGAGCATCGTCGTCTCCGCCCAAAAGGACCCCAATAGTTTCCGATCGCGTCCGGTGCGTGGTGCTAGCGGCCCCACCCCCCCTTCCCCCTCGCAGCCCGAAGCCGTGGCTACAAGGTAGCTACAGTAAGCTGCCTGTGCTGGGTTGCAATCACACAAACGGACAAACGAGGGCGCGTGCGCCCTGCGGCAAAGAACGAGCAGCGCACAGCAACCCCGTGGAACTGCTACAACAGCTGCAGCAGCACTTGCTTCCCCATCATGCCCCCCAAAAAAAACAGCCCCAGTCAGTCAGTTGATACATACTTTACGCAGTACGACGCCATTACTTTCTGTTCCCCGTCGGAGGCAAGTCACCAATACCGGGCTTGCCCCAACCTGCCATAATAATAGTCCGTCATCCCCAGACAAGAGGGAAACACACAACCGCCAAAAATAGTTTGCCCATCACCTACCCGGTGCTACGGCCACCGCTGCTGCTGCTGCTGCTGCTGCTGCTGATGATGATGCTGTTGCAGCTGCCGCTACCCCCAACCGCGACAGAACCGAACAAACAAACAAGCCCCCCACCCCCGGCTGCTTTTTCCTCCGCAGCCCGCCCCCCCCCTCCTCACAAGTCTCCTCCTCCCCCAGGACGAGAAAACTACCAACCTTCCACCTTTCCACCTCCCACCCACCAAAATAGGCACACGCAGGAAGCTAACAGCAATCATAGCCGACAAGCCGGGCCCCAGCCGCGACTCTTACCACGCACTATACCCACCACCCCTACTGCCTTGCGGCTGGCGCGGAGCGTTGGGTGCGGGCGCCATGGTCCACAGGGACGACCCAAACGCCTGCGCCGGGTCCACCCGTTGTCCCGCTGCGTTATCCCCCCACCCAACCCCGCCTCCGGGCGGAACTCCCGAGGCCCCCTGGACGGCCGGCTGCCCTTGCCCCTGCCCCCCCCCCGCGCCCCCCGCCGACGCTTGGCGTTCGCCATAGGACAGCGAAACCCCTGGGAGCACCTTCTGCAGGAAAGCCATTCCGTTCTGAATGGAGTACTGCGGTTGCTGCTGCTGCTGCTGCTGCTGTTGCTGCTGCTGTTGCTGAGGTGGGGGAGGAGTCGGTTGTTGTTGCTGTGGCGGAGGCGGTGGCGGTCGCTGCTGCTGCTGCTGCTGCTGCTGTTGCTGCTGCTGCTGTTGCTGCTGCTGCTGGAAGTGGTGCTGCCCGTGGTGGGGGTGGTGGGGGTGGTGGTGAGGGTGGTGGTGGGGGTGGTGCGGCGGCGGCGGGGGCGGCGGCGCCCCGAACTGTCCCTCGCCTCCAACTCCACCGTACTCGCCCCCAAGTTGAGGGGGTGACAGCGGACGACCAGCGCCGAATGGTCGGTGCGCGTGCGACTGGTGGTGGTGATGAAGGTGGTGGCGATGCTGTCCCGGGTGCGGAGGGCTCCCCATCCCCCCGGGAGACCCACGCAACACGCGCGGGTCTGGCCCCGGGCCCATCGGTGGCGACCCTCGCGCGGGCGAAAACGGCAGCCCAGGGCTTTCGTCTTGGGCGAACGAGAAACGAGACTCCTGGTGCCCGCCGCCACCGCCGCCACCACCACCCTGCTGGGTCACTCCATAGTCGTTCCTGTGTCCATCGATTCTCTCCCCGTCCCTCGGCCCGCCCCCCCTCCTCTGCGCGTGCGCTTCTCTGCCGCGGCCCATATCCCTCGCAAAATCCCCATACGCACCCCCCCCCCCGCGGGGCGGCAGGTGCGGGCGCTGCTGCGGCGAGGCATCGTGAGCGGACGAGAGCAGCTGAGGTTCCCCAACCCCGGTCCTCATCTTGCTCGCCAAGGAGCTGTGAGAGTCCACCGGAGGCAGCGTCACCCCAAGCATCGCGGCGAGCGCTCCGGAAGAGCTCGCGAACGGATCCACAGAAAGGTCCGCCCCCGGCCCGTCCGTATCCCCTGCCAGTCCCCCGACGCCGAGGCCACCGCGCGAGCTAGACCGCTGGTGGGTCGACACAGGGAACAAAGCGCTACCAAACGCACCGCCGAAATGCCCCCCGCCTGACGCGGCGCCAAACGGAGACGCGGCAATCGGGCGGGGCGCGGAAGACGCTCCCCCTCCTCCCAGGTCGAAACCCCCCGATGCCACCGCCACCGACACCGACTCGTTGCCGGCGAGGGGGGCGAAAGGCAGCTCGCTTGCCTCGCCCGCGGCGCCCTTGCCCGGTCCGTTCTGCGGACGGTCAAGGAGACCGACGACGGAAGCATTCATCATCATGTCAGGCGGAGAAGACTGGCCCAAAGGCGACCCCTGCTCGTCGGCGTTTCCCCGCGCGGGTGACGATCGCTCGGGCTGCAACCCTTGCTTCGTGTCCACCGCCGTGAGAGCAGCCCCCATCCCCGGAGGCGGCGACCCGCCGCCAGCTGTTGCGCCGGCGGCAGGTGCGGCGGCCCCAGCCCCCGCCCCGGCCGGCGACGCCCCCCCCCTCCCCACCCCCGGCCCGACCCCAGCCCCCGCCCCCCCACCGGGAGAAAAAAGCCCGCCGCCAATAGCCGGCGAGGAAAACATACCGCCGTTGAAGACGCCGTCGCCGCCGCCGCCACCGCCGCCGCCACCACCGCCACCACCGCCACCACCAAAACGACCTTCGAACAACGATCTGGCAGGCTGCTGTGCCTGTTGCACCGCTTGAGGAGGCGACGCCGACGCAGCTGTCGAAGGAGACGAGGAGGACGACGCCGGAGGTATGCTCGACGCCGTCAAAGACGCGGACGGGAGTTCGCTGAAGCCCGGGGGGGCCGGTGCTGTAGAGGTGGAGGCAGGAGGCGTGCCTGCGCCCATACCCGCACCCACCCCCACGCCGCCGCCACGCCCGCCGTTGCTGAAGAACGGGTTCGAGAACATGGAGGCGGAGGCGTCCGCCGGCGGTACCGTTGACCCAGCTTTTGGCGCCTGCATCTTCTGTTCGAGCGGTGTGCGGGCCCTTCCCGCGACGTCCACCGGCACCGGCATGGCGGCGGGAACAGCCGTACCAGCAGCAGCAGCGGCAGCAGCAGAAGCCTGCGGCAGCGCCGGAGCACCCACAATCGGCCCGAGACCTGGCGGCTGAGACAGGGCAGGTGGCTGGGTAGTTACTGCCGGCGGCGACGGCGCAACGACAGCAGCAGCAGGAGTAGCAACAACAGCAACAACAGCAGCAGGAGTAGCAGCAGCAGCAGCAGAAGCAGCAGGAGCAGCAGGAGCAGCAGCAGCGGCGGTGGCAGTAGCAGCAGCAGCCGCCGCCGCAGTGACAGCTGCAGCGGCCGCAGACGCTGGAGGCAACGCGGACGGCTCTCGAGGGGGCGAAACCACCGCAGCCGTAGGCGAACGAGAGCGCCCTCTCTCTTCCCGCGCCTGCTGCTGCTGCCGCTGCTGCAGCTGCTGTTGCTGAAGGAGCTGCTGCTGCTGTTGCTGCTGCTGCTTCTCCTTCTTTCGGCGGTTCCTGCTGGTACGACCCGTGGTCTGAGCGGCGGGGGTCAGCGTCGGGGTCGGCGCCGGCGCCGCCGTGTCCGCGAGCGACGGCCACTCCTCCTGCAAGCGCATCGGGTCGTGCGCCTGCAGATGAGGAGACGCGGTAGGGCTAGCTGCCCCCATGCCTCCTTTCCCTCGGCCCAAGACTCCACCCGTCGCGCTTCGATCGCCCAAGGGCTGCGCGGTTGGCCCGTTCGACGCCCCTGCCCCGCCCCAAGCAACGCCAACGGAAGTCGAGGTCTTCGACGCCGATGCCGCTGCGGCAACCTGCCATCACGATGGTTGCAACGTACGGTTTGGTAGAGGGGTAAACGGTGACTGACGTCTGTAAAACACATCCCGAGCCACACTAAAAAAACATAAACGAACGGAGAGGCTGTACTGGTAAAGAGTACTTTTAGTAGGCTTGTTGAATGGGGTCGTGGGAAAGGTAAAAACGCTTCAGCATCGTACTGCTGAGAGTCGCAGATAAACATCAAGAGCAGAGGTTGTTGAAAAGGCAAGAAGCCACTGAAAAAAATACCGGCGTCGCGTGGGTTCTCGCGAACTGCTGTCTTGTCAATAAATGCCGTCGGGCGACAGATGGAGCGCGATGCCCTCATACCAACTTACAGCAGATTCCGAAAAGAGACTGAGCGAAAGCGATGGTGTAAGTTGCGTGCTCACTCTCCGCAGTGCAATCGAGTCCGTGGTGGATAGACGTGATAAGGAACAGAAAAAAGGCGGCTCATCTCGGGTAAGGCTGACCAAACCGCCCTAGCACAAATCGAATCGAACAATCAGTCCGGGACTCACACGAAAAACGAAAATTGAAAAAAAAAAAAAAAAAAGTGGTGCTGCCGCTATGATACTCATACTATGCCAAGGTACAGCAGTAGCGACCATGCCGAACCAAATTTGCAACTGCGCCGGTAGCCTCCTAGGCCCTTAGCCAATCGAACAACGGCACGCCACACACTGAACCAAGACCAAAAAAACGCCGCCACTGATGCGAATGGAACTCTACCGCGGCGCTGATGCTGAAACCGCACAGCAAGGAAAGACTCCAAAATGTTGCCAGTAAGGCGAGCGAAACTCCAACACAGCAGCGCTGACGTTTGGGCCTCCAGCGATCGTCCGCCGAACGACTACCGCAGGAGCCGAATTTATCCTTAAGCTTCACGGAACCAACGCAAGACGATCAAGCCAGTCGCTTACCCCCTCTGAAAAATACCAAATGACAAAAAAAATGGGCAAATATACGTAGCTCGTAGCTATAGTCATGGCACCGATAGGGGGGGGGGGGGGTACGGTAGCTGTAGCACAAAAAAAAGGGGCTGACGGGGTGGGGCTCCTCAACTACTGTACAGTATGACTGACTGTACAGCATGTTTAGACTACCCAATATTTTTTCTTCCCATCTCCATTGTGTATCGTAAGATAGGTTCATATATACGGCGGTAGTTACATACCCAGCCCATCGGGTTGCTCATCGAGTTGCGCGTACATTAATTCTCTAAATATATATATTTTTGGGTGAGATGTACGCACAGCATACGCAAGTACCACTCAACTTCGTGAAAAAAAGGAACGTTCAACGTTCGATATAAATACGTACGTATCAGGCTCCAAACGGAGGCTATATATTACCGGCCATAATCGTAACTCCTCGTGTAACATATATGTAGATATATAGGAATCGGAAAAAAAACTACAGTAGGTGCAATATCGGCAACCCCTCTTCCGAGCGGTATGGCTTAAAAAGCCTGCAGAATTCCTGGTACAGCGTTCATGACTAACCTGCCCGGACGGTTTCGCCCCCCTTCCCACCCCTCGCTGCGCCGACGCCGCCGCCGCGCCCGCCGCCGCCGCCTGCTGCGCCTGCTGTGCCATCTGCACCTCCCGAGCGTGCTGAGCCTGCTGCGCTTGTTGCGCCTGCTGCGCCTGCTGACTTCTCAACGTCGCCCCGCCCCCGCCAGCGCCCGCCCCGTTTGACGCCGATTCGTACACCGGAGGAGGCAAAAAAGGCGAATTGCACCGCATGCCGGAGCCGCTGGGACCACCGCCCCCCGTCACAGTGGCGGCGCCCGGGGGGATGGGAGGGGCCAGGAGAGATCGCTGCTGAATCTCTTCCTTCGTGAAACGGTCCTCCTCCTCCCCGAGCTCGTGCAGGTACAGGCAGTCCGGGTTGGAGCAAGGCGCATTCCGGAGATACGTCGCGCAGTACTTGGTCGTCCCGAAGTTGGAGCGTAGCTGTCGACCCTCCAGCCAGTACCTGCCGATTCGCCGGGGGGTGCGCAACACACGGGCGACACGCGAAAGGCGGGGGCGGGGGCAGAGGCAGGGGCCGGAGCAGGTTATATACTTGGTGACCATTTTTTTAGATGCAACCTTTATCCCACACAAATTCCGAGAAGATTTTGGCCCAATACCGGTTATTCACCCCTTAAAAACCGGTCCCACGTTTTTGGGGACAAACCACTTGGAATTAGTGTGGGACATTTTTTGCAGTTCTGAATGGGTTAAGGGGGTTTACTCGTTACTACGTCCGATCGAATTTTTGGAAAGCGGCAAGCAGCGGGCGAGAGGCAGAGGCAAGGCAAAAGCTCCCGGATGCATGGTCAGAGTGCACACAAATTGTCACATTGTCGTTTTGGAGCCTCAAACATTTAGTTTCAGGTTTCAATCAACACCCACGGTCCACGAACAGATACCCCCCTTCTCCCGTTGACCAACATCCCACCGCACGCCTTCCGTCTCCCATAGCGCACCTAACTCTCATCAACACGCGTTGAATTGTGCCTTCCGCTTTTAGACAACAGCCGTACTGATGATAAAAAGCCGCACGGCTTCGCACACACATTGGCCCCGGCGCGAGCTCTGGCATATACATGTGATACCTGTTGCTCGTATATGCTGCCGGGGTACCAACCAAGAAGCCTGTGGGCAGTTCGGTGCCGCCTCAAGCACTGGATGGGTGGGGGAGGGGCGCGGGGGGGAACAACGACCGTCGATCTTGCTCTTTGCAGCAACTACTGCAAAAAAACGCTGCCAAACACGCTCACAAAGTGACCTTCACTTTGCGGCATAAAATACGCCGTGCTTGTCTGCAGCAGTGCCTTGTAAGCGGTGCCTAATACAAGAGCAGTTACGTGCCTACAGCGGAAGTACGAGCACTTCGCGCATTTGTCCGCTTTTGCGTGGTTTTCGGAGTAGATTTGACGACTACCCCCGTGCCTGTCTGTTGTGCCTCGTGAGCGTTGCCTAATGCCAGTAGTAGAGCAACTACTGTACGAAACTACAGCAGTAGCACGAGCACGTCGCCCATTTGTCCGCTGTAGCATGGTTTTCGGGCTATAGATTTGACGACAATCGGCATACGTGAATAAAAAAAACATGTCAAAATACCGAGACTCGAGAACCAAACTCCCATCATCGCAGTCGTACGAGACCGGCCACACAACTATCATCAATGCTATCCTCACGTACGATGCTGCTGTTGCACAAAAAAAAATGCTACCTAACGCTTCGTAATGCTATTAATAGTCAAAATGGTGGATGCTATTGATCAACAATGGTGCTAAAGGTTTGTCTGGGGGTTCTACTAATAACGTCCACTCTGCCACCGTCGAGATGGGGATCCGTGGTAGAACAACAAAACAAGGCCAAGGCTGCTGCCCCCTTCGTTGGCACCGGTGTCTCGTTATCCACCTTGTTTTATAGCATTGCTTGCGTGTGACGACGTTCGTTGACGTCCAACAGCAGCACGGCACAGCAAAAAAAACACACACACAAACACACACAACGAAACCACCCGGAAACAAAAACGAAACCGACCTCCAGCCGTACAGGGCAAATTGGCTGCTATACACATTGCAATCGCTGCAGGCTGTATCGCACGCCATATTGTTGTATCGCACGGCATGCTGTATCGAACGCCATACTGCTGTATCCAATATCCAATATCGAAGGAACAACGCTTGGTCGCATGAGCATGCTATGGCCTCCAAGCATGCGCGCCCATTCCGGCCCATAGACATATACATACCAGGTACACACTGCTGTAGAGGCAATACTGATACTGCGAAAAACACGGGTCACTCGTTATATCGCATGAAAAAAAACAAGCTGGCTGGTTGGCAGAACGGGACAGCTCCGCTATTATGCCACGGCTAGCAGAACCCGACAATTCGACAATTCAAGATGCCGCGGGTGTCGCGCATGAAATGGCCCAGCGCACCGCAACGTGTACATATGATTCAATACTCATGCGACCGTAAAAAGAGAGTCCATTACTTCGTCCGGGGAGGGCAGGGTGTGTGTGCTCATACCATGCTTGGCCGTAGTCGTACGACCATAGACCCTAAGGGGGGGGGGTTGCCTGTACATCTTTGACACCAACCACGTTGGCGCGTCACCAACGAGCCGGCAAACCGCCTTGACGATACAAGAAGTTTACCAAAGCCCCAGCTGTGAATTAAATCTCTCGACCATCAAAAGTGAATACCTGGTATACATATACATCGAGTTTTGCAAGCTGCTTTATACCAGGTACCTGGTACTAATATACCTGTTACCAGATACGTATTATGCAATAGTTATAGCACTCGACGAGTAAAGGGGCGGGAGAACCAAATGATGGCGATGAGTGTGACATGGTGGTCAATTTTCTGGTGACATGATGACACTCACCCATCCGTTGCCAGGATGCAAGCCAAAGCATCTTCCTTGTGCGCGAACGTCACGTGAGCGCTCACGTTCCCCTGGCGCGGTTCAGACGCCTGCGAACTTGAGATGGCAATCTGAGCAGAAAATAACACAGCGGTCGGGCAAGGAAAAGCAAAAGCACGGCGCGCACGGGGGGGGGGGGGGGCAGCGATCAAGAACTGAATCTCAGCTGAGCTAACCGCTGTACGCGTGTGGCGGCCATAGCTATTCTTGGCTGGGAGGGGGGCGAAAGGTAAGAACTAGAGGCAAGGAAGGCTGTCTGTTTCATGTCGTTTGGGGCAAGACAAATCTACCGAACGCGGCCATGACGATGGCAAGGTCAAGCTGTTGAGGCGTCAACCGCGAGTCCACACAACACGTTTGAATGCTCATGCTACAACAACAAAATACGCACAGCCAGCGCGGGCAAACGGGCGCCATTTCTACGAGAGCTGCCAGGTAGAAAATACGAAGGGCGTGGAAACGGGCGTATACAGTAGTGTTACAATCCCGACATCACGAGCGAGCGAGGCGGTGCCACGCAGATTTGGGAATGGGAGGCTGCTAAAACGCTCGTTGTTCGGTGCGAAAGGCTTGCATTGCATTGCATTGCTTGTATGACGCGCTGCTTGCATGACACGGCTGAAGGAATATTTGCAAGGTGTTTCAAGTGGTACATATGATATATTCCACCACGCCTTAAGGGCGTGCGACCCTCGGAACGTCGAGCGAAAGCTTGGTGTCCTCTCCCTTCCAGCAGGACAGCCGGAGTATCGCCACGGTCACGTCCCGTGCTCCTTCGACTGGACCGACATCCCTGACCCGCCGGGCAGCGCAAACGCGTCATCTCGCCACGGGAAGGAGGCCAAACAGAACACTGCCACAAAGCGTTCGCAGAGCAGCGAGCCCGGTGTGTCACGTGCCCTTCCGATGGTCGCCATCATACAGTTCGGGCGAGCATACAATGGCGTTGTGCTCCAGCAGGAGCTGTACGTATAGTTAATCTAAAGCCGGTCATTCGAAACCTTCAGCCCCGAAGGCAGCAAGCATACTTGACCCAATGGCCGGATGTGGTTGAATGTTCTCATCGTGTAGGCTATGGGCCAGACCTACCAGGTATTATTTTAGGGTCATAGACAGCAGAGGCGAAGTCAATAGGTGTTTCGGTTCAAGCGTCGGTTGCATACAAGCAAAACTTGGACCCGGCGCGTACCGGTAGTCGGCTGATTAATTCTTACACAGGCGTTTCAAAACGTTTCGCGGGTTGACTGACAACTGACAAGTCATCAGATCCTCGCGCCAGGCCTAAACCGCCCGATTCCCGACGGCATCGACTACATATCGGCCATCACTTTCGCCCAACCATCGTACCCCCACCCCAGGTCCTCCCATTTACTATTAAATAACAGACTACAAACAGTGGGTACCCCTGTTTAAGAGAGGTGTGGTACAGGCCGATAACACCTCTCTTAACTACAGTAGCCTTCTTTCTTATCCACAGTGGGAAATATGTAGGTTTAGTGTATCGTAGGCGGGTCCAACCGATTTGGCCTACCTTAACTGTACTATTCTCTTGTATAGGGTACCTTCTCTTAAGTCTGGGTACCCACTAACTTGTACACTAAAGTCAACTGATAAAGTTGGTGACACATTTTCGACATGACCTGCGCAAACATCCTGCATGAATTGACAGACCTCAATATTGCGTGCGGCCGGTCGGCTTAAGGCGAGGGCGGCGAATTTGTGAAAAATTCGAACCATACTATAGCGGCAAAAAGCTAACGGAACGGCGAAACACCGGTGGCATACCGCTGTATACAGCAGTATCGAGTAGTTAAAAAAAAACGGGTCGGCGGCTTTTCCTTCCACAAGATTTGTTTAATGGTATACTATTACGAGGGACCTTTAGTAAATAGGACCTACGTTACAAACAAAAACCTACAGGATATGTTTACCTGTTTTTACGAACAATATTTGGTCCTGTTTGCTATTTAATATGGTCCCCCGTAATATTGATGATCCATATGACGAAAACGCCTCTGGCATGGCGACACAGACGTAACGGCAAACCTGGTACGAGGTATATTATCTGTAGATAAGTACGGTATATACAAACAAGACGTTACCGGTACACAATCCATGGATAAATACGGCGGTATTTATCTACTCTCTTAACACCTGGTACCGGTATGTATTTACGAAGATGGTACCGGCAAACACAATACGAGCACGAAGACGGTGAGCACATCGATGTCGTCGGCCGTCGGCTCTCTCTGTGGGGGGGGGGGGATACTCATGCCGAGCACGGCCGTGGTCGTATGGAGGTTACTGCGGGGTTACTACTACTCTGTAAGTATGGCGCTTCGGCGGCATCATATCACCCGCATCACCCCGCGATGGTTGTGCCTGGAAGGGAACGCAAGCAGTTTTTGAGGCTCGACTAATTTGTCCGAAACGCCACTCCTATGTATGTATATAGCTGCATAGCTGCATTGCTGCAGTCGGTGAAGCCCGGGGGGTGGGGGTGGGGGTTGGGGGGGGCACCGGCACCGGCCGACTAACACGTTGACGCTTTCGGTTCCAATAACCAAAACCCGGGGCCGTCAGGTGCGTGGGGCTTGACTCGAACGCTGTTGGCGAATTCTGTCCGACAAGAAGGTTCGTAATACCGCACTCTGCATTCGGGTGTGGTGCTACAGAGCTGTAGCACTAGCACTTATATTCCAGGTATACTATGCATCCTATTATTACAAGTGCATTCGTATATATGTACGTACTCGAACTGCTGTACCAGAAAGGATCTTCTCCTGCATTACGTACGAGTAGTCAGGGCAATTTCTGTCAGAACGTCCCGGACATCCCACACACTGACGTTTTTCTTAGCTCATAGCTCAAAAGGTTTAAAATGGTCATGAGAAACTCAGCTTGGGGCTGCTGCACAATTGCCGAACTCGGCATTGCAGCAGGACACTTGCATTGCAGCAGGACACGAGCAAAGCATGGCAACAAGGTTGCAGCGTCTGCGACTGCTGTCTTTACGAGTGACTTGCGACTAATCAACACCATAATAAACAGGCAGTAGTTGACAGAAAAAAGAAATGCAGAAATACTATCTGAAACTATGACTATAATAAAAGTATTCGCCATAAAATTCCAAATTCCAACAGGTGGAAGGCATCATCGCATTTTGATCTGTGATGGGACCCGCCGCCATATCCCCTGTCGTACGTAGGCGGGCGGACAGATGAGCCAGCCGCATCTCTTCTGTTATCTCGTGGCACGGTGACGGTAAGGGACAAGTGCGGCAGGTTTGTCCGAGGTCAGCCCCTGTTGGCCCTGCGAGCGTGTTAACTCACCGCCAACGCCAACTGGTAGGCAGGCGGAAGCGCAAGAACTACGTACGGTTGACCGCTGACTGTGAGTACAGCACAAGTCGATTTTCTTCTTTTCAACACTTCAACACTATAAATAAGAAATGAGCATTACTCGTATATGACCAAGTACTGGAATACTATTTACTAATGATATGCGTGCGAGTACTTGTGTTTGAGTACTTTCTGTGCCCAACATATGCCTGGTATAGACGTACCAGGTACAAAATACCAGACTCGTTCGTAGTTCGTAAGAGAACCGAAATATGAGGGACGCCTCGGGCACAGAGCCTCTTTTCTAATTTCCGTTCAAAAGGAAGATTAGCATTCATACTCGCCAAGTCAAGTCAAGTCACCTTGTAGATCTTGCCGTACTGCCCAAAGTTTTCCGGCCTTCGTAGCACCTCCTCAGAATCAAGACCCGACGGCAACCCGGTCGCGTAGACCAGGTTGCGTTGCACGACGCGCATGTTGGCCAATTCACGTCGGTTGGCCACCGCGCTCGCCCCGCCCCCCCCCCCACCACCTCCCCCCCTGCCCCCCCCCTGCTGCTGCACTTGTTCCCGATGCAAGTGCTGCATATGTTGCTGGTGTTGGTGGTGGTGCCTGAGGTGCAAGGCGTGCTGGTGCTCTCGGGCGGCCGTGGCGGCCGCCGCGGCGCTCGCTGTGTCCGTTTCTTTTTGCTTCGCGCGCTTCTTCTTGTTGTTTTCGTTCTTGATGACCTCGTCTTTGTTGACGGCGGCGAAGGCGTGGGGGTCGTCCGAGTACTCCGAGCGACACGCTGGGCAGAGGTTCGTATAGGTCTTTTTGATCCGGTGCCAACACCACATGCACACCCGGTACCCGCACGGACACGGAAGGAAGTTTTGGTCCGAGAGGTCCATGGGCTCGCAGCAGAGGGGGCACACTGCATCGTCGCCGTCGTCCGAATCGTAAAACGCGTTCGACATGACGGTTCTGGCGCTGCTGCTGCTGCTGCTGCTGCTGATGCCGTTGCTGGTGCTACTACTACTGCTGACCCGAGCAACGCCCTCCGGCCGCGAAGGCTTTTATTGAAATGCAGAGTGAAAACACCGGACGAAAAAAAAAAGTCGGGTAA
This sequence comes from Saccharina japonica, assembly GCA_008828725.1. Taxonomy (NCBI): domain Eukaryota; class Phaeophyceae; order Laminariales; family Laminariaceae; genus Saccharina; species Saccharina japonica. The sequence goes on along the minus strand of MEHQ01001881.1, from coordinate 635,879 downwards.
CAAAGAAGAGAGAACGCAGAGCGCACACAGGGTTCACGATCACGCGAGCGAGACACGAGACGGCAAGCGCAGGGTGAGCTTGAGAAAAGCGTTACATACGTACTGCTGTCTGTGTAGTAAGGGAAACACTTGGGCCACAGAAGAACGCCGCGGTGTACTCCTGGAGTGGAGTTCTCCTGGCGGGAGTCTGGAAGTTTGTCTCTGAGGAAGCCGCCACGAGGGCTCTTGACGTGTGAGGATGAGGGCGTACCAAAAACCAATGCGCTGCTTCAAAAAAACTCCCGATTCGTACGTCAAGCCGAGCCTCTGACGCACGTCTTGTGGACACCGAAGCTCGGTCGCATAAATAGACTGGGGCGGGCCGGGCGGGCGTGTGAGCACAGGCTCCCCTCCTGGGCCTGCGATACATTTGAGTTCCATGGCGGGCCTCTCACGCTACTCGGACTCCGCACCGTGCGAGGCGAAATAATTCCTCGAAATCCGGGACGCCCGAAACAAGGCTCACCTATGGCCGCACGACGTCGCGATGATACCGGGGCGTGCTGGGCACACCTCACTTCCTGCCTTTGTGTACGTAGTCGATTGAATTCTCTCACGCCCCAACGCACCTGCACCCCATGCAAATATTGCGCTACGCCGCAAAAAAATGTTGAACTCCCGACTCGGCCGGTTCGAAGCAGAAGGACCAAATAGGCTGCACCGCGATTCTATCGCCCTGCCAGCCCCGAACCACGGCCTATCGCACTACGGTAGACTCCAAATCCTTTCGGATAAAAAGGCAGGTGTGGTGCCTTCGCCTTGACAGGGTGGCTTAACAGCCAAGCGGTGGGATCTGAGGGATATAGTTTGAAGCACTCTTTGCTTGTGCGGCGCAAGTTTTCCCGTTTTTTTCTCCTCTTCTTGACTTCCGAAGACCCGGGGAATAAGGAACGCGACGAACGAGAGGGAAGAGGGTAAGCGGTAATCGCGATGGCTACCACTCCCCTGGTGTCGATCGAGACACAGCATAACAGCAACATTCACGATGCGCAGCTGGACTACTACGGCAACAAGCTAGCGACAGCGTCGAGCGACCGCACTGTCAAGATATTCGAGGTCGTCGGAGAGAACCACCACAACCAAATCGAATCCCTCTCAGGGCACGGTGGTGCCGTGTGGCAAGTTGCCTGGGCCCATCCCAAGTACGGCGTGCTGCTGGCTTCCTGTTCGTACGATCGCTCGGTAATCATCCACCGCGAGTCGCCGCCGGGGACGTGGAGCCCGGTGCACAAACATGACCTTCACACCGCCAGCGTGAACAGGTCAGTTTCGATTTTTTTTGCCGGCGAAGTTATGCGATCTCGTACTGCTACGTACTGCTGTCTGTTCTATGCCAGGTGCCAGGTACTTGTGTATACCAAGTACCTGGTAATCTACAAGCAAAGTACCTGCTATTGCCGTGTCTGTGCGTAGTACCACGTACACCAGCAAGCAGTGGTAGCGTAGATAGTTGGACTGGATGTGCCTGGCACCTTGTACATCCCGGGCCTGACTGAAGACTGTCCTCTGTACATACGAGTATGATGTTATACCTATGGTAGCAGCTCTCACTGAGTGCCTGCTGCAAACGTCCCGATGCCATTACCTATGTGCCGGTATGCATGTTTACGATGTGCTTGCCTTGGCGCAGCTACATACACAGACGTGGGCCCACGCAGAATGCAGGCATAATAATGGTGCATTCATCTTTATGTGCACAGCAATGATGTCTCGAGCCCTCATCCGGTGCGAGTGTATGCACAGCTATAGTAGCTGTGATCGGCACACATCACGGTCTCGTAAGGAAGTTGTGTGATACTCCTGTGGTGTCATATCATACATAAAAGAGTAACTCCAACCCTTAACGAGGCTGGCGTTAATGGGAGCGGTGTGCAAATTGGCCACCACGTCCCTTATGTGGCGTCCAATCAGCGACCGTAAACTCTGAATGCCGCTGCTTGTACACATTACTGCTGTGCTGTACTGCTGCACCAGGTATCATATGTACGTACTGCGCGTTTTGGTTTATTTTACGCCGATGGCTGATGTTATTACGCTTCTTTCATGATACAATAAACATATCATATATACGTACCAGGTATGAGGTATGAAGATACCGCATGTGGCCACGGTCACAAGGACCGCACCACTTTTCTTTACCTTTTGTACATCGTACATACACACTCGACCATACCTGGTTCACTTCATATCATACGTACCAGTCTACGATACAGCATTTAAGTGTGAGTGTTCCAAGTTTTCTGTAGTTATACGCCCAGCTTTGGTTTCGAGTACCAAGTATGTACGATCTTAACAGTATTAATAGTAGTACGCTATTAATAGCTGTACCCGCAGGAGGTCTGCAAGGGGTACTCATGCTGCGAGGGGTGCTCTTGAAATGGCAGCACTACTGTAATGGACATGTCCGCAACCGCTTTTGTCTGAAGGCGGGTTGGGACGGGATCAGTTCCACGCCATAACAACATACCTGGTACCTGGTACTACCTCTGTATTATACACAAGTAGTTAAATAGCGCACACCCGCGGGGGAGAATATGACGCATGGGGCCCGGCAGCCAAACTCTGTTTTACGTATATTAATAATATATGTACCAGATACGGTACTAGTACCATTAATAGTACTGCAGTAGAGCAAGCGCGGCCAGTGATGAACAATGACGCCCCGGACGGAGCCTATGACTCGTAGTCCTGGTACTTTGCTGGGTTGTTGTCTATCGTAGATAATGTGATGTTCATGTGATGTCAATGTGATGTTGGTGTGATGTCAATGTGATGTGTCTGCGCCGACCCCCGCTTCGCCTTCGGGACCCTCCTTTTTCCGGTCGTACAGTGTCGCCTGGGCGCCACACGAGCTAGGTCTGATGCTCGCGTGCGCTTCGAGTGACGGGCGTGTGAGCATCTTGCAGCATCAACCAAACGACGAGTGGCACGCCACCTTCATCCAGGACTCCAAGCTGGGCTGTAACGCTGTGAGCTGGGCCCCCTTCAACAGTCTGGGGTCGAAGGAAGGAGGGAAAGAGTACATGAGGCTGGTTACTGGCAGCTGTGATAACCGGGTTAGGTTTTGGAGGTGAGCGGAGAGATCGTTGCTTCTCCGAGTGTAGCGGTAAACTTGTCAGCTTTCAGAAATATCGGAGCTTTTCGTTTTGAGAATGCTTAGGATTCCAACATGTACGTGATAAAATAATCCGGCCGCGAATTCCATGTATTCAGTCGTACCTGGTATACCGGTATATGTTTTTCAATGCACGACAATTCGCATAGTGCAAGTTTCAGTGGCGGCACATTAGGTCGCCGAACGCCCCAGCCCCCCGGTAACCTTTTTCCAGCCACGGTGACAATCCTTGCGAATCAGAGAAAACACGCCAGGGAGTGCGGCGAGACTGCCCGGGGGCGGCTGTTTTTGATTGGCCGAACAACGCTGACATGTGCTGTGTGTCGCGGGCTTGGTTTGTTTCTGTCTTGGGGTACCATCCGCGTGCCCGGACTTTGTTTTTGAACGAGAGACAGACGCCTCGTGACGTATAATAAGCGATGCTCGCCCCCCGCTGTTGGCATTTCACTTTTCGTATGACCGGGAACCCAGTCGCAAGTTGTTCCTCCCCTTGTGCATCAAAAGTCAGCGCATCCGAAGCCCTTTCGATATGTGCAAGCTTGTGGAAACAAATTAGACAAGGCAGCCCGCTCACCACTCTGTAATCGCTTACATGAGTAAACAACTCGTCTCATCTATCATACGTAGAAAGCAACGTTGACGAACGCGCCAAAATCGCTGTCCCTCAGATGCGCGCTGGGAGATACGGAATGGCAAGAGGAGGGAAACGCGCTGGATTCCTCAACCCGTCACTCCGACTGGGTGCGAGATGTCGCTTGGGCGCCAGCCACGGGCATGCCGAGCAACATCGTTGCCAGCTGCTCGGAGGACAGGGGGGTGGTCATCTGGACGCAGTCGCAAGCGTCGGGACCCTGGTCGGCCGCGGAGATGAAGACTTTCGCTGCCCCTGTGTGGCGAGTGTCTTGGTCTATTACCGGAAACGTGCTGGCGGTGTCGTCAGGCGACAGTGATGTGTCTCTGTGGAAACAGAACTTGGAGGGGGCGTGGGAATGCATATCTACTGTGCAGGAGCTCGGCCCGACGCCCTCTCCGCTCTACTAGATGATAATCTCGTCTGCCCTTGACTATCTATCGTGCTGCACGGAAGCGCAGAAATGGTGTTAGACAGCGTTCAGCGCGGGGGGTTTCGATACGTGAAGCCTCTTCGCGTGGTAGTGCCGTGTTTGACTTTTTTTTGTGTTTTATTGTGCTATAGACGCTGCCGATTGCGCACGTCTTGGTGCAGTAGCGTCGGTAGTGCTCCGAGCCTCGAACATGTAGGCTCACGGAGTAGAGGGTTTTGAATTGCTTCCGTTTACGTGTGTTCCGGTTCCGTGTCTGTGTTCGCTGTACCGTACATTGGACGCCGTGATTCCTAGACGGGCTGGCAAGAATTGAACGCACGGTTTAACTCGACGAGTCCTGCGTGACCTGGTCAAAATATGTTGAGAGTGCAATGAAATTTGATTGCACCGGCGGCCCGTGCCAAAGTTGGAGTTCCTGCAGGGAATGTCTTGCCCCCCTTGGCGCCGACAGACCGCCCAGTATCGTCTGCTCAGCAGTCGTGCGCTGGGAGCCTTTCGCAGTATTGTCTCCTCGCAACCGCGTACTGTCCACAACGCGTGACATCCATTCGGCAGGAGGCCAATGAGCGATCTGTCTGTTCATGGTGAAAATATATATTTAGCTCTTGGTGACCCCGATTGCTTTGACCTCGCTCAAGTAACGACACTACTGGCACTGTTCTCGGTCAAGACCATTCCCCACTACAAGATGCTGCCTTATGGCCTCCTCCGCCACCACCCCACCCATCAGGATCCAAAAAAGACAAAAGAAACACCAAGGAAGAGGACAAGAAAGAGGAACAGGTAGAAAAGTAACGCTACTCGTACTAGAAATAGGAATAAGGACCAAAACAAGGCGAACGTCCTCTTGCTCGCTTCCTTTGTGCGCTCGCTACCCTCTGCCCTTCAGCAGTATCTCCTTCGCTTCGTTGATCTTGGCTGCCATGTACTTCGAGCCCCCTTTATCCGGGTGGTTTATCATTAAGATTCTTCGGTGGGAGTCCTGGCGGAGGCAACGAGAATATAGAGGGAGAAGGGGTTCGGTGGGACTCAATCACACCGCTAAATTTAAGGGCGTCATGTCTGAAACATGTAAAGCCCAACCGGTTGCACTCAAAACTACTGGCAACGACATCTACTGACTAGCTGCTTATATGCATATGGCCCGACTTTTAGCCCACGAGTAAGTTGACCCTTTGACTAACTGAAGAGCAGTGAACGTCGGGCTGGATGCCGTACGCCTACCTGTGGCCCACATCAGCTTTGATACAAACACGCAAACACCAAGTATGTAGAATATTAACGCCTGGTAGGCGGTGGGCAAAAAATTGGAGCAAACGACAAATGACCAGTTTTCTAGCGATGCATCTCAATTAACCGACTCTTTAGTTTCGCAAGATCGGTGTCGGTCACTTCAATTTTCCCAACAGTCGTCTGCGGCGGAATAGACGATAGACGATAGACGATAGACGCACCTTAATTCGCTGCGGGGCCGCGCTTTCCCGGACCCCTAATACAAGAGCCGCCTCTTTTCTGGTCATCTTTTCATCGAACCCCCCTTCGTAGTGGCGTTTGCCGAATGCTCCGAACAAACCGCCCGCGCCCGCCTTGCTACCCTCTGGCGGCACCGTCTCGCCATCAGCGGGCTTAGCGCCTTCCGCTGTCTCGCCTTCTTGGTTCGCTTCGGGTTGCGCGGCCTGCAGCAAACAGACCAAAGACGAAAGAAGCGTCGGGTGTTTCACGTGTCATGTGTCATGTACTGCCATCACATGAAGTACTTCGCAGTATACCGGTACCAGTACAGACGATGGACTACTGTGTATGTACTACGGATTGGAACAACAGCGGTAGGTCAGAGCGGACAGGTGCTTGGTTCGTACAGTATGGGCCCGCCAACAATAAACACCTAATATTTTCTCTTTTTTCTTTTTTCCATCCCATTTACGATCTTCATCGAATTTTGCTAACTCGCGCTTTCCGCTAGTCAAGATTTTGCGAGAAAAAAGTCCCTACTAGCATGCACTCGGGGGGGGCTCGAACCCACGATCTTGACTCTCAACAGGGACGAGATTCACCTGTCACTGAGCAAGCCTTAAAACCTTACGACAGATTGTGATACGACCATCTTTTAACAACCTCGAGCATAGGCTCTTATAGAGGGTTCAAGTGTAGCGCTCGCCGCTCAACACAATTCATAATAAAATCCAATTGCCCTCCAAAAAGTGAGTCATTTGTTCTTATTTCTGTACCAGGTCAAGACCAGGTAGGTTATTTAATATTTCTTATTCGTGGGTCTCAACTATTGTACTCGTACTCGTAGTCCGGAATAGCACCTGGTATTCTAAATCCCTTTAGAGTTTAGTTTCTGTTTCGGCTCTGAAATACCTCTATCTTTTCTTGACTGCAGCTATTTGACCCCAGTTATTCGACCGTGATTTTCTGACCTTTTCTGTCGCCGCTTTTTTTACCGCTTTTCAATCGTTATTCACTCAATTAAAGACCAAGGTCTCTTTTTCCAAGACTAATTAGAGCAAATGTATGTGGTGATTTGTTCGTTTTCACACTTGATGAGAACGAATAATCATCACCAAACCTTGGTTATCCCACATGATTATATTATTTCCGAATCTTGATTATAATCAGAGTATCATACGAGTCGCTCGACCAGGTAGTCTGAGGTATTATAGTAGATATCAATCTCATCTCCTTCTTCGTATCATCAGCACACAGCAGCACAGTCTGAGCTGCTAATATACCGCCCAAGGAGGATGGACCCGACGAGGGAGAAGCCAAGCCGCTCAAAAAGAAAGCTAAGAAGAAACCCAGCGAACCACTAGGTTACGCGCAGTTTTTCTCTTCAGCAAAGGCGTGTAGACCATCTGATGACAGCTGGGACTACAACTGTGAAAAAAAATTGGCTGTGCAGCCGCCGCCTCCGCAGCCACCACACCGCCGCCGCCGTGCCGACGCTGGACGAGCATGCTGCTCGAACGATGTGCTAGGGGCACTCCGCAACACCCAGTAATTAAGGCTTGAAATAGACGGCACCGCAGGCCACTGCTTGCTCTCAGTACGCTGTATACATCCAGCAGCAGTGCTACGAAGTAGCTATTATTCTGTGCTATAACAAAAGATACGTATGATACGTACATCAATATACTTTTCTGCTTTCTGTGTGGACGAGTGACCCGAAAAAAATAATACGTGAAAATAAAGTGATTCGCACGCACATTTCAAAAACAAACGTACGACCGACCTGTAAAATCTAAACCTGCCAAAAACACTAAAGTAATTCTAATAGAAAATAATATCTCAGATACCTGGTACGCCGCTCGTACTCGTAGATAGCCATCGATCTAATCTTTTTTGTATGCTGTATCATAGTACTTCGTATCATAGAAGCCACCCTACGCTGATAACGAGTGCTTTACTTATTGTTATTTTATTTGCCATCTGACAATGTATCGTAGTGCTTGTTCCAATAATTTGTACTCGTGGTGCCTGGCCGTTGCGAGCTGTGAACATCACAATCAACTGCGAGATCTTCTCGCTGCCCCGGGATATCAAAGGATGGGGGATTTAGATCGAGGCTGGGGTTAGCCCAGGCGATTCTATGTGTTCCTTGTACTTCTACTTGTAGTAAAGTAAGTACCCGGTATTTAAAAGTACTCCGAGTACTCGTACCAGTACCAGGTACCCTGGTATAGTCTACAAGCATGGTTCGAGCGGGGGCATCGGTTTTACCGCCGCAAACACCCTCTCCCATTCCATTTAGTGAGTACGCTGGTGTACGTAACTTACGCGTAATACCTGTGGTACAGCTGACAGGTTACGTAGATATCATACGAATGAAGAAAATGCCGGAACGTAGACTATACTTATGATATCATAAGTACCTGGTATACTCGTTTAACTATAAATTTGTTTGGGCTGGTCGGTGTTACTTGCCGGGTGTGACTTGCCCATGTGGCTTCGTACTTATTCTTCCTTTACGAAGCTTTCAAGAGTTTTTTTTTTAATGTTTTTCGTTCTTGCCCGGTGGCTTATTAAATACGAGTACGTAGCTGGTACGAGGAGCGAACGCCTGCTGTGTTCTCCCTTTTCAGCTTGCGACATCCTCTGGAGATTTGAAGCTATCCACAGCCCCGAAAGGCTGTTTAGGCCCCAAACTTGAGCAGGCCCTACGCAGACAGCTTGTACATATGTGGTGGGCTTGAAGGTATTGTCGGACTTCACTAGCGTTCCGATTTCAACGTCAAGGAACCCAGCAAGTGCACCACACTTTGAATCGTACAGCGAAAGTCGGGAGGGTACGTAATACGTCACTCCACACAGCACCAGCACAAGACAGGCGTTGGATGGTTTACGAGCACACAAGCTCCTGACTGCCAACGATCAACGGGGCTTCTACAAGCACCTGAAGGGTACGGTGGGGTTGGACGGTCGAAAAGCGAGAAGCGAGCAGTTCATCATGGACGAGGATGGCACGCTACTAAGGGACAAGGTGCGCATTCTTGAACGTTGGGCGGGGTTTTTCGGCACTCTTCTGACCGCGAAATCGCCTAATCTTGACCAACCATCAGCGCCCTATTTCCACAACGACCGTTGGCACCATCGCTTGGAGATGAACCGACCATGGATGACATGGCTCGCGGTATCCGGGGTATGCCAAACTGGAAAGCGGTCGGACCAGATGCTCCTTCCGGCCGAGTTGCTGAAACTGGACCACCCCGAATCATCCGGTACCTACACAACTTGCTTGTCAATGTGTGGAGAACGGGTGACGTCCCCCAGCAATGGAAAGATGCGACCATTAAGGTCCTTCATAAAAAGACGGATCGATCCGGTTGCAACAACTACCGAGGGATTTCGCTTGTTGCCCATTCACGCAAAGTATTGCTGAAAATGGTCGCGTCACGTCTCAGCAATTACTGCGAGGCCGAAAGGATACTCCACGAGGAACAATGCAGCTTTCGCCCAGCACGATCAACAGTCGACATGCTATTCGTCGTGCGTCGACTGCAAGAACTCGGACAGGCCAAACAAATACCGCTGTATATGTGCTTCATTGACCTGCAGAAGGCTTATGACTCCGTCGATCGAGAGTTGTTGTGGGTGGTGCTCGCACGCTTCGGCATACCAGAGAAGATGTTGACCGTTATCCGCCAATTCCACGAAGGCATGCGAGCCCGCGTGCGTACGGACGACGGTGAGCACTCTGAATGGTTCGATGTCACTCAGGGACTGCGGCAAGGATGTGTGCTGTCACCGCTTCTGTTCAATGTCTTCTTCGCTGCTGTGATACACGCCGTACTGATAGGCTTCAGTGAGGACCCAGACATCTTGAGGGACCTGGTTCACCTCGAGGAGGACCTCGGGGGGGACGGAGTGAGGGAGGACCCACTAGCACGTGTACGGAGAGCAATATAGGGTATGCTGTACGCCGACGATGCAGGTATTGTGTCTAAATCGGCGGAAGGGCTTGCGAAGATGATGACCGTTATTGTGACCGTTTTCGAAGCAGCTGGTCTCACCGTATCCGAAAAGAAAACGGAGACTATGCTGCTGCCGACACCAAACCAAGCACTCCGGACCTCACCGCTCGTCATCGAAGCAGCGGGCCAGAGGTATAAACAGACGATGCAGTTTTTGTACCTTGGTGGTCTTGTCGTCGCAAGCGCGGACATTATGCCAGAGATCAAACGACGCATCCGACTT